>CAIGRB010174325.1:84789-98135 GCA_903798255.1 Fraxinus quadrangulata
TTCATTAGTTTAGTTGATAATTTAGATATTAGTATAGAAAACTCAAAATCTATTTGTTATTCGATTAAGGTTATTATTAATTTGAACTCGATTGAATACATAGTCTTCGTGGGTTTGACACTCTATTCACTACTTTATTACTTGTTCACGATCCCGTCACTTGCGGGAAATCAAACGATCAAGTTATCTCAGTTGTTTCAGGGCACTCAGTCCATATCCGGCTTTCTTCTACAAAAATAGTAGCCGATGAACTTACTACTCAAGGTGCTTCTTTTAGTGATGCCGACCTTCTCATATATCATACTAGAGGAATTGGTCCAGCTTACAGAGGTAGTTGCAGCCCTCCGAATCCATGACACTTCTATTCCATCTGAAGAATTTAATGACAATTTAATCGACCATGAAACCTACCTTCTTGATGCCAATAATGTTGCCACAAATCCTTAATCGTCTCTCAATTTCACTCAGCATTCTTTACAATTTTCCAATCGAAACAACACCAGCCATTCTTGTTATTGCCCCAAGAAATCACCAAATTTCTCTGCCCCACGTCTTCTTCCTACACCATAATGGGCGAATCAAGCAATCAACTTGAATAACGTGTTCCTCCATGGCTCTAACTGAGGATGTCTACATGAGTCAACCTCTGGGCTTCATTGATACCCAATATCCCACCCACATTTGTCACCTTAATAAAGCCATTTACAAGCTCAAACAAGCACCCTGGGCATTGGTATAATGAACTCAAACGGTTTTCTCATCTCTTAGGGATTTCAAAATGCTCATAGTAACTCCTCTCTCTATGATATATTTTTTTTGTTCAAGTTGATGACCGTCTAGTCGCTGGATATAAAATTGGTTTAATTGCCAAATTTATCCATGCCTTATCTCAGTGGTTCTCCGTAAGGACCCCAGTTACTTCCTACGTGTAGAATTGCTCCCTCTTCCTCCGGTCGACTTCTTACTCATCACAAACTACTTCATTTTACTAATATGGCATGTGCGAAACCATGTTCTACACCAGTGTCAAGTTTCCAACCTCTCACTCTAAATGATGGCTCCTATTGTACTGACTCCACTACTTATAGACAATTCATCAGTGAACTTCAATACTTATCCCTAATCCATCCTAATGTCTCTTTTGCCCTTAAAAAAGCTCCATCTCCGCTTGTACTCTCTTTCTTTGTAGCAATCCCTACTTCTTGGTGTTCTAAAAAGAATATGAGCATTGCTCGCTCATCTATGGTAGCTGAATATCATGCTCTTGCCTTTTTTTCTACGCAAGTTATATGGGTTAATAATCGTTTAAAGAAGCTATATTTAGTTACCATATCGACCTATGATAATTTTTGATAATAAAGGCGCTACAATTGGTCTTTTTTTTGTAACAAAAGACACTCTAACAAAGCACTATCAACTGCAAAATTCACTCAGCTACTACCCAAGATCGGAGTCTCTGACAAGAGATTTGTCTTGCGAGGGCCTATTAAGAATAACAATGAAACTAAAGATAATGCTCATCGCCAATTAACTGAAGATAATACTCATCACTCAGGAGTTGTAGATACACACTGTCAACCAAGGATAATGATAATCTCAAACAGATATAGTTGCAATCGACTTGAATAGATAGATACCTAATGCAAATTAAACTGTAATCAATGTATTAAAGTTATCATTTTTGTATCTTATCACTTTAGTTACAATGTAAATAGACATGTAACACAGCTCATTTAGCACGAATTAAGTCATTATTCATATATTCACCCCTCTATATTTACCAACTTGCTTTACATTATTGGAGATTCAAATTTAATCACTCACTCACAAAAGCTGCGTGTCAACAAAACAATGCAGCTTTTTGAACAAAAAAAGGCTCTGAATAAATTATGTCACATTTTGACATCAGAAAGTGGAGTTCTACAAACTGGACAAGTACTGTTCTTTTTTAACCACAAAACAATGCAGTCACTGTGGAAAAAATGCGCACATTTAGTTATACTTCTTACTTTCTCTTCCGGATTGTATGCTTCGAGGCATATTGCACAAGAGCTATTCCCTTGTCCTGAAATGCTTTGGTTTTTCCTAACTACTACCAATTCTGTGTAGGATTTTATTTTGGAGTCATCAAGGCCCATTATCACTTGGCCTGGCTGCAGCGTGGGCTGCGGCAATATAGATAGTATGGCAGATTGAGACAAAGCAGCAGCAGTGGTAGAGTTCTGATCAGCACTTGCGTTGACCTCATTTCTTCGTACTCTCATCTTGATCAAACGTGCAAAACATGATAACAAGAGTAGCACCAGTAGAAGAAATGATGGAATAAAGAACGGCGATTTCAAATATTTAGTCAATCTCGACTCACCTGTAATTTCAACAAGGTTAGGAACATCTGAAGAAATTAATTAGGTTTTATGGGTGATTTTTCAATTATATTTAGAAAGAAAAGAGCACTAATGACTTGTTTTGGTGAAGTGGAGTATATAATACTACACTGTATTTAAAAATAGAAAGAACCTAAAATTTTGCCGGTTACCCTATGTAACCCGTCAGCATACTAATGAAGTCCTACAGGATGATTATTATTTATATATAAAACTTATAATCAAGAATGATCTCTACCTGTTACTTGAGGAGGAGGTTGTGGATCACAATCTTTGCAAACAGAAACGTTCCAATACAAAAAAAGATCATCATTAATTCCTTGATACTCGTACTGACCCAGATACATAACTGGGAATAGGGAACTTCCTATAATCTTGCAACCATAATATTCAAATTCTTCTAGTGATACATGGGATGTAGCAATTGTGGCATTTGTAGAATTGCTTAGGCAACCAATCGGAAAAGAATCATATCCCACAGGAGCTGCATTTGCAGGACAGGTATAAAATGTGTAGTTCTCATAAAAAGGGGCTGTGAAAGGTGAGGATGAAAGGTTGATAGAGTTATTCAGAAGCCTTCCTGGGAGGCAATTGCTGGGATCGTGGAGTTTTATTCTGTTGTCGTAGTAGTTGATGAATGTTACATAAAAATCACCTGAAAAAGGAAGATTTAGAATGGCTATTCCCTGATTACTGCACGTCAGGTTAATATAGGTACAATTATTTCCCGGTTCATGGCCTTGTAATTTGAAAGGGTAATTTATTTGGATGTTGCCACAGAAAGAAGATGAACAGACATTCTGCGAATGGACAATCGGAAAGATTAAGAAAAAGAAGAGAAGAAATTCGAGAATTCCCATAATTTTCAAGAAATTAAGTGTGTAGATTTACTATGCACAGAAAGTTCAAGTATAAATAAGCCCGTGGGATATCATTGCAAGATGATGTGAACTTCAGATGTATACAAGTTATGCTCCTTGTAGACATCACCTTGATCAAGAAAAGTAAATTTACTGGAAGGACAGACAGATATGGACAAGAAACCCTTTGTTTGACCAAAAATATAATTATTTGTCAAAGTTAGATGTTAACTCCTATAATGCACAAGTAAAAACAAGTCAAGTTTCGTTCTTGTGCTTTTGTTTGCTAGTCAGCTTGCTTGGCAAAGTTCGTGTTCTGATCTTTTGTTCGTCTCCAGACATGATATACACATATTAATAATTTACTCTTATGGCTTATCTTGTAAGATCGATTGGACAATACTTTATAGCTAGTATTAATAAAGAAAAAGAACTTGGATGGATTTAATATGATTTAACTATAAGATCAGATGGCAAATGTTAATTCTGGAAGTAACTCTTGATATATGTAATATTTAGTTTGTGACTGCAAGTAACAGTGAAATAATTAGAATCATTTTATCTTTTGGCAAAATGATGGGATTTAAAACTGAAAAAATACGTCTATCATGAAAAGACAACAATAGTTCCATCTAATCTAGAATTTTCCTTTATTACACAATTTCTGATATTTTACTTCCTCTTTCTGTCTGACTCCTCCCAAAAACAAACTAGTTGGTGCAGAAATTTTATTTCTGTGTTTTTGCAATCAATAAATCTTATTCGTTCACACTTGGAATTGACTTTGTAGGCGAAAAATGCAGTAAATTGATGGAAATTATTGTGGCTTAATTATATCTTGGAAAGCTGTTAGTATGAAACTCAATTGCGTTCCACACCATAATCAGTATCTGTAGGAGAGAGTGACATTTAATGGAAAACAACTGTAACACACCGTCAAATATTAGATAGAAGATACAATTCTCCAACAATTTTTATTTTTATTTTTATTTTTATTTTTTTTTCTGTAGTAGTCATCTTCAAGAAACGAATTAGACCTGTGATGGAGAACTCGGGTCGTGAAAATATTAGCACTTTCGATAACAGGTGGATAAAAGATCATCATGAATTATATTTTACAGTGAAAAGCAGACCAATTTTCGTCATCATACACGATAAGAGTAGCATTATTCTTAATTTTAATCAAAGACTTGACGTGTACATGATAGTTTTCTCTTTTCTTGAATCACTTCATTTAAGAGTAAATTATTAGAGAAGAGAAATATATTTATTTAAATATTTAATACCCATTTTTCTTCTCCTTATTTGAAAGAAATTGCTTTCTTTATAATATATATATTTTCCTTCTTACTAGGAAACTTACTTGGTTAATGGTCAAGTTTCACGGCCTAGAGGATTTGTCAGATATCACTTGTCTATTACCAACTTAACTTGGGAGAATCCGAACCCTCTTTTGTTTGTAGCTTCTTGTCCCAAACCATGTCCTCACAATATTATAATTGAGGTTGGGCTGTTTCATAGTCCCACTTATCTGGAAAATATGGCAACTCTGCAAGTCCTCATCTTGAACTTTTCTTCATCTTTTCAATTTTCCATCCCGAGAAAATTGTTTCTCTACCTGTAAATGTTATGGGCATTCTTGAATTTTTTCTATTTCTTTTCTCATCAATCTTCCCAATTATCTATTCGGAGAATGTTTGTTCGTACTCTTTCTGTTGCAACATCCAAATAGATCACCTTTTTAAATTACAAGGCCAACCGATAAATAATTGTTCCTATATTGAACTAAAATGCAGTGATCAAGGAATACCCGCCCTAAATCTTCCATTTTCTGGAGATTTTTGTGCGCGTTATATTGAGTACAACACCCAACGAATAGCCCTCTATGAAAACTACACATTTTATACCTGTCCTGTAAATTCATCCTGCGGGATACAATGTTATCCCTAGTGGTTGCTTAATCAACTCTACAAATGTCATGGTTTCAACATCTCGAGTGCGAGCAGATGTATTTGTGTTTTACGGGCGAAAGAAAATTGGCAGTTCATTAATCCCAGTTATGTACTATGGTCAGTTCGAGTATAATGGAATTTACAGTAATATTTTACTAACATGGAAGGTTTCTGATTGCAAAGATTGTGATCAACCACCTGATCCTCAAGAGACAGGTAGAGATCACTCTATATTCATTATTCTGCAAAATCTATCACGGTAGACATAATTCATGTTTGGTACAGTGCACACTCAGCATGAAACATTATAGTACTTTTTATTCTTTAATATTGTCCATCCCCACCATCGTGCATGCCAAGTCTTATTGTCTACCTACATATCTGTTGGTAAACTGAACCAATTGTCTGATTCACCAGGAACCTTTTCCAACAAAATATCAAATAGGATAGAGATATATAAATAGATAACAAAATACCAACATGAACTGGAGAATGTACGTGGAAACTTAAAAACTAGAAAAAATCACCGGCTGTCAAAGATAAAAAAAAATTGTTCCACCTTATTAAAATCATAAAATCTCTCAAACAATCCGAACCCCAAAGCCAACCCAAGAAAATGTTCAAATCTGCTGAAACTTCAAAAAATTCCCAAATCTCACCACAAGGTACTCCATTACTATCTTAAAATCTGGGATAAAAGAAAATAAAACGCGAAGGTTCCTATTTATAGGACGTTAACCAATCTTATTCCAAGAAGGAAATGATAAATCACTACTATAATACATAGACTGCACAAATCCTATTCTACCTAGGACTACTTGAATTGGGACAACAATTCCTAACACCTTCTACATCAGTAGTACCTTGCCCGTAACCCCAATTGTTCAACATTGCCCCTCCCCACCCAGATGCCATTGCCCTCACCTTGTTTCTTTATTTGGGAGTTCAAAAATAGCTTCTACGGTCCCAAGTTGGGACCTAATGAGTTTCCTTTGGTATCTTAAGTAGTTCTTACTTAGGTGCTTTCGAGAAGCCCTCAGGGTCCCAAGTAAGAACATGAAGGGAACAGGGTATGAAGACAAATTTAACAAGGCTAATGTTGATATTTTTTTCTTTAATGCAAAATAAGACCATTTTTTATATCGTTTCTTTTTCACTTTGATCATGAGAAATGGCTCTTTAAAAAAATTCCCCAAGTTGAGGTATACAATGGTAGCACTTTAACTCAAACAATCTAACTCATGTAGGATACCTCCAGCGATTTCTTCAAATTTTCTCTAACCTTCAATTATGAGTTTATTTATTTGCAGGTGGATCGCAATGGTATCAACTTATTCGATCACCCTTCTTTATTCCATGCTCTCTTCTACTGGTGTTGTTCTTTTTTATCATGGTGTGTACAGTTGATGAAGATGACAGGAAAAAGTGTTGAAGGCAATGCAAATGCAGATCCTAACTCTACCACCACCGTTGCTTTGCCCCCAATCCCCTGTACTAACTATAGTGGCGCCTTTTCCATCGGCACTAGCACAGCCAACAGTGTGACAGAAGGCCCTGATGACTCCAAAATAAATTCCTTCATGGAATTGGTAGTTGTAGGGGAAAACCAAAGCATTTTAGGACATGGCAATAGCTCTTGTGCAATATGATCTGATACTACTGGTTGGGAATTCAAGGTTTACGTATCACTCTATATCACTTGATATAAAATAACCATTGGATTAAGATATTGAAGTTATATGGCACAATAATTAAATATTTGATCACAAGCAAAAGAATAAAAGAAGACAAGAAATATGACAGAGGAATTAGAAGATTGACTCATGAACAATAACAGAGAAATATACAAATGATCCTAAAAGCTAGTAATCACTTTTCTCACACTATTCTCACATCATAAAATTGTTTAAAAGAGCCTAATATTTATAGGGAACATGTAGGGGACGTTCAAACCCTACTAGTAGAGTTGTTGGTGAAGTATGTTGCCAAAAAATCGAGTCCAAAGCAAAAAATGAGAGAAAAATACGAAAAATCGGAACACGCAGCTCCACCTCTAGGCGTTCTGCCCATTTTTTTGTTCCAAGTTGGTTTCTCCATCCCGAACTCTTCTTCAAGTTCGATACCAATTTTCAACTTCCAATGAGCTTCCAAAATAGAACTTCAACTTGACATAGGACTCTAATAACAATCCAAACTGAATTCCTCTTGACGTACACTTCAATTAGAATTTTTCAATCACTTCAACAAGGAATTTAAGTCACATCCAAATTCTAACAATCTCCACCTTAACACGAATTCTATTTCAACACAAAACGATGCAAAATTGTCCAAAGCACGCAAAATGATGCAAAATGATTTTAGAGAACTAGAGGACATAGGCAACTAACTAAGTGAAGTGAGACATGGACAAATGAGTCATGGTGCATTGACCCAGGGGTGACGCGATGCCTTGATGTCGTGTGAACGAAGGGCAACTGTGTGTGATATTGCGTCAACACTAAATTCAAAGTAAACTTCACCAAAAATTGACAATGAACGTCAATGTGTCATTTTATCGAACACGTGGCGTGCAACGACAACTTCTTAATTCACAAGTAGTTTCCAACCAAGTAAAATTCATCATATTCAACACATCATCAAGCCAAAATCTAATCCTATCCCATCCTCCATAAAAAAAATTGAATTAAATTCAAGGAAAAAATGAAGAACCCTAATCGCGAGTGTAAGCTTCAAACTTGCAAATTTTGGAGATAAATAATGCAATTAGGCATGGAAACTCATTAAAATTACCTAAACATGAAGTTTATATGGATGAATTCATACAAGAATAAAAAAGAAATCAAAACCCCCCAAAAAAAAAATCCGAAAAAGCATAAGTTAGGGATTTCCGCTTTACATTTGAAATTCGGGGAAATTGAATGATGTTTTGAGATTATGCAACCAAAATGTTGTTGTAAAATGTCCAATGAGTGAACGAAATCAAGTAATGGAAATGGGTTCTAAGAAATTTGGAGAAAAATTGAGAGAGAGGAAAAGGAATGAAGAAAATTGGTTATGGGATGAAGCGTTTTAATTCAAAATATTGGCTCGTCACTCGAGTGAGAGTAAAGAGCTAGGCGAGCGAAAAAGCTTGTGCTTCTGGCGCTCGAACGATGACTCAGCGTGAAACGAGTGAAAACATATTAACAAAAATAGCACTTTTTTTGAAAATTTCGAAATATAGCATTTTGTTAAGAATCATGGCACACACTCCAACATATATGTTAACTAAAATGCAATTTATCACAAGTAAGACATAATCAATGAATTGAAAAAATTTCTAACATACTCAGATCAAGATTAAATGGAGTAACAGATATAAGTGTTTCATTTGTGAAAATTGCCACTAATTCCCAGTGAGTAAGACTCCAAACCTTAAATTTGTGAGAAATGATATACTAAAAATCATTGCAAAGTGAGTATTTTCCTCGATTAATGAAAGTCAAACCCACTAGGATCTATTGAACATTGCAACTTTTATTTTCTTAATTTTTTTTTCGTTTCTTCCCCTGAAGTGAAGCATATATAAAAAAATTTATTGTTAAAAAATAAATTTATTAATAACATCTTATATTTAGACTCTTCTTCATTAAACTTTCTACATGACCCTTGTAACAAATTTTAGGCTGATGACTCCAAGTCAGTTGACCATAAGGTATCAGGTTTTGAGAAACCTCGCAAGTTTAATTGCTCGAGTCAAGTATGCTTTCAAAAAAAGTATAAGATGAATCATTATTTTAACAGATAACTGTCATCCTAAATCTCTCACACGTTAAGACTCGCTCACAAGATCATAGTGTGTGCTGTGCAAATGGGTCATGAAGAAACCTATACTCAGTACTCCACATTAAATTTAACCAAAGCAATGAAAACTAAGTTACAGCTCATTAAATGTATGCATACTCGATCACAAAAGCATATTCAAGTACACCACACAATGTCAAGTAGCTTAATTTTTTTTTTAAATAAATGAATCGGATCAAACATAATGAATACACAGAGAATGAGATGCATGTAGGAATTAATGAACTTTATGAACTATACATGTATGCGCTTAAGTACTTAATCAAAGAGGTACACAGACATCAATAGCTTTCCTAAGAGATTCAAACCTAAGACCATCTAAGGGCTTGGCAAATAGGTCAGCTAATTGATTCTCTGTAGAAATTTATTCCAGAGTTACAATACGGGTCTCCACAAGCTCTCGAATAAATTGATGTCTTATATCAATATGTTTGATCCGAGAATGATGAACGTGATTTTTGGAAATATTAATAGCACTTGTGTTATCACAAAATACAGTCATAATATCATGTTCAAATCTATAATTACTCAACATCTGCTTCATCCAAAGCAGTTGAGTGCAACAACTTTATGGAGCTATATATTCGGCTTCTATCGTGGATAATGAGATAGAATTTTGTTTCTTACTCATCCAAATTACAAAATTAGTACCAACATAAAAAAAATCCTCCTAAAGTGCTTTTTCTATCATCGACATTACCAACCTAATCAATATCGGAATGACATGCAAGATCCAAATTAGAATCTCTAGATTACAAGATTCCATAATATATAGTGTTATAAACATATTGAATAATACGCTTCATAGCATTCATATGAGATTCCTTAGGATCAGCCTGAAATCTTGCACAAACTCCAACACTAAATGCTATATCAGGTCTACTTGCAGTAAGATAGAGTAAACTACCAATCATACTTCTATATAGTGCCTGATCGACACTCTTACCCATAGGATCACTAAAGGGCAATGGAGATTGTCCTGGTTCAGTTAACCTTGTTCAAGGGCATCTCGAAGACTCTTGTATCACATTTTCCGTGTTTCCATGCATACCTCTTTCCCTCTTTTTCACTTGACTTATATGTGCTATAAACTCAAGTTTCGACAATTAGTGGAATTGTATGACAAATTGTGATTACGTATCAATAGTCAATTAAGGATGAAAATTACCAGATATTTAATCAGTTGCCTCCGTAGGAGATCAAACACAAATTAGGCGATCTTTCAGAGAACCAATAATACTCTATAAAAGCAGATAATTGTTGCACCACACCTTATCTTGAAAAATACATATTTATTGGACTCCCTTTGGGATCTTATGGAATGTCGCTTTCAGAATAGCCTTTGCTTTGAAAAAAACACAAGAAAAGACAACATCTACTTGTTTAAAAATCTCATCAAATCATGTTAACCGCGCACCATCTAAAAGGTTAGGGCGTTAAGAGGGAAATGATATACTTATTTATAGTTTACCTCTATAATACACACCTAGTTTAGTCCTGTTACATATTTTTTTTCATCAAATGCCTGACATGAAACTTTCTTTAGTGTCACTAACCTATGAACCCAAGGTATTTCTTTACTGTGATATCATATTGAATCACCTTGTCTAAAAGTTTAAATATTAAAGAAGATGAATATATTTATTTATAGATTAACGATGACCCTCTTCTCTTCTCCTTAATTGAAAGAAACTGTCGAGTTCTTTATTTGATATTTGTTTCTTTATGAAGAACTATTATGAAGAAACGTGTGAGATTTCTTGTTGCTGAGTACTTACTGGTCAAGTGTCACAACCTGAAGGATTTGTCACATATCATTTGTTTTATTACCAGCTTGACTTTAGATAAATCCGAACCCTCTTTTGTTTGTAGCTTCTTGTCCTAAGCCATGTTCACAACATATTATACTTGAGCTAGGCCAGCCTTACCTGGAAAAGATGGCCATTGTGCAAGTCCTCATCTTCTCACTTTATTTCTTCATCTTTTCCACTGTACATTCCAAGAAAATTTGTCCAAATTCCTTCTGCGGAAACAATTATTTCCCTATAATGTATCCTTTCAAGTTACAAGGCCAAAATCCTAAAGTTTGTAATGACTATAATGATGTGAACTGCAATTCTCAGGATAATAAAACCACTTTAAATCTTCCTTTTTCTGGAGATTTTTATGTGCATGACATTGACTACTACACACAAAGAGTCTCTTTCTCTGATCCTGGAAATTGCCTCCCGAAACGTCTTATAAACTTGAACCTTTCATCGTCGCCTTTTGAGGCCATTATTTATGAAGACTACATATTCTATAGCTGTCCAATAACAAACAATCTATATTATCGCTTTAAGCCAATTGGTTGCCTCAGCAACTTGCCAAATGCTACGGTTGCGACTGCAATAGTCACCCCTGAGGAGATGAGACTGTATTACAATTGCAGTTCAATTTTTAGCTCTGAAATCCCAGTTTCCTGGTATGGTGAATATGAGAGTACCGGGATTGTAAATAATTTCGAGTTGACATGGAATGTCCCCTACTGCAAAGATTGTGATGAATATGGTCCTCAAGAAACAGGTAATTTTCTTTCTTTTTATTTTTCAACTTTTTTCAGACATTTAAATGGAGCTTTAATTATTTTTTTCCTCCTTTCGGTAATTAAAAGAAGTTCTTTGTTGTTGTTAATTAAGAAAATTAAGAATAATTACAATAAGAAAAATATAACTTGTAGAAAATTTTGGGGTTCCTTATATTTATGAATCAATTTTTTGATTCATCACAAAATATATAACTCGGTAGTAGTCAACATAGTACCGATCTTTTTCCACCAAGCCATATGTGGGAAGATTGAATTGGACTGATATTGTGGGAACATGGCATGAGACAGTGATTGCATGATCACTGAAGATCCTCTATGAGCTGTGAGGCAGATTTAACGCTTTGCCCTTCTCTTGGTGCTTCACTTTTCTGGGGCTCACAACAAAAGAATGCACGGAGTAAAGTTGCTCCTTCCTTTAGTATTCGAGGTGGGTTCTTTCAAGAGCTCCTTCGGCAGCGCCCTACATGACATTCATTCTATTGAATAGAAACATTTTTGTTTACCACTTTATGTCATGTAAAAAGTAAGATACAGTTCCATTATTTGTTCATTTAATTTACAGGTGGATCAAGGAGTAAATGGTCCAAAATAATCAGATCGCCACTCTTTATTCCCTTTCTTGTTATCATGTCGACATTCTTGGCCGTATTATGCTTCTTAAGCTTGATGAAATTGACAGCAAGTGGAGGTAGCACTCAAGAAACAGTTGACAACTCTACGGCACCAATTCTCAGGCCACAATCCACGGCAGTTACCACTTCAATGCCACCTGAAACCATCAATGCAAATACTGATGCAATAACGTCACAATGCACCATTGTGACAATAGTCATTGATGAGTTGAAAATGAAGTATTGTACAGAATCAGCAGGTCCCAATGTCGTTGCTTGTGCAATATGCCTTGAGGAATACCAATGTGAAGATACAATTAAGTACATAACTCAGTGTGGACATTACTTCCATTCTGATTGTATTGATCAGTGGTTACAAAAGAACCAGTCTTGTCCAGTTTGTAGGACTTCCCTTTCTCATGTAAATTGATGCAAATCATGTTTCCTACTTTAAATGGGATCGTAAATTCGGTTTTCAGAATATGGAAAGTTGGGATGAACAAATGCTTCCATAATCAGCTTCAAGGTTTCCAAATTCTAATTGGAATTGCATTACCACTGTTCTGTAAAAATTGTAATTGTAAAATATCAATAAATTGGTAATACAGTGTTGAGTAGATTATCATTCTCTCGAGGACTATCTTATCTAATTATCAATTTAATTAAGCAAGTCTAGCTCCTATTTGAAGAAAATGAAAAAGTAAGGTCAAGGTTTTACTAAAACTAAAATTAACTAAGAAAATAATTAAAACAAATGCATAAACAATATTTGAGTCTTATTCCAACCATTTAAAACTGCGGTCAGAAATTTTTAGTTTCTGTTATTACACATTTACATTAAGATATGACTTTAGGGGGGATATTGTTGAAATTTGACCTTGGCATTTCAAATACCACCAGAAAATGTATAAGAGAGGCTGAATAAGGAATATAATTACCATCAGTTGTCAAGTTTTTACTTGTTCAGCAAAAATATACTATTGTAATTTTTGTTGTTGAATAACTCTTTTTACATTTTCTATTTTTGTTAGGGAAAATTTAGGGATATTATATACAAGTATCTTATTCCATAGCTGAATGGTTAGAAGGCTTTTTTTTTTTTTTTTTTT
>CAIGRB010174325.1:107386-130286 GCA_903798255.1 Fraxinus quadrangulata
CTTTCAGTAATCAATGAACGAGTTTCTTTCAATTGTGTTTCAAGCTTTCTATTATTTTTGATCAAAATCTCTTTCGTCCCGAGAAAAGGCGGAAGGTAGTCTAGCGGAGCAGACTACTGCCGCACGGTGTCCCTTTCTGTGCTATAAAGAAAGGTAACCCGTGAAACCCGGACAAGGGGATTGTATCATGATTCGTGAACATCAGCTAAAATTCCTTCATACAGCAACTATTGAGTTAATAATTTAAATAATATGCCGACTCATTCATTGAACTCTCAAATACGATAATTGCAATCAATACCATTGCCTTATCAACTATCATCACGACGCAATCTTTATCAACAAAAACATCATTGATCGCTGATAAGTGTATTTTATACGCTTACTTAGGCCGTTAAATTTGATTATTTGTTAATGAATTGTATGAAACATGGCTTAATTCTATGTATATATTGTTTGTAGGTAACAATCGGTGAAATAGGCGGGAGTAAGGAAAATAAGTGGGAAAAGATGGCTCAATTGCATCAAGTACAAAGTTTGGGAACCAAAATGCAATAGTTCAAAAGCTGGGTTGAAATGCAAAACGATGATTCAAAAATGCCAATAGTCAATTGAAATTGAATAGAAGTCAACAGGATGAGAAATTTTAGGAAATGATAAAAATACACGTGAGAAAATTCGGGGAATAATTTGCAAAATTGGTCCAAAAAATTTGTACCACGCATTCGTGAGGTCACAAAACGCATTGCCTGAGGCCAAAATTCGTGTGTTGTGAGTACACTCACTTTGAACCACGCGTACGTGTGGTTCAATTTCGAGACAAAAATTTGTTTCCTTATTTTGTTTTGAAAACTTTTGGTCTGCAATTTTTTGGCAACTTATATATACCATAAGCCGTCCAAAACGTGGAGGGGTCTATCATCATTTTGTGAGCAAAAAATATGATTTTACATTAAAGAATCAAAAAATTCATCGTTTAGGTTGAAGATTAAAGTGAAGAATTAGAGCTTTCAAACTCTTCATGAGATGATTTTACGTTGAAGAATCAAGAAATTCATCGTTTGGGTTGAAGATTAAAGTGAAGAAGTGGAGCTTCCTAACTCTTCATCATATTTCTTGTCTCGAATGATGTTTTTTCTTATTCTTTTGTGTAATTTTTATATGGCCATGCTAGGCTAAACAACTTATGTATTGGATGGATGACAAAGCTTATTGATTTGTGGTTTTAATACAAGATTGATCGTTTTTTAGTTGATTTTCGTGTTTGTCGTTTGATATGCATTAAGATTGTTTGTTTGAATGTTTGCGCACCATTTAGACAATTGAGTTGCTTATTTGTATTGTTAAAAAACTCACAATAAGTAGAACGCAGTATGTTGAACATATGGACAATATATATTAGGAATAATATTTATGATGTGTGCAATCGCATATGATAATCTGATAATTGAATACGTGCTTTGCATATGAATTCATACTATGAATAATATCGGGTCGTGTTAAGTATATGTTTGTTATATTTTTAAAAAGAGTATTAAATTTAAATTGAATCACAAATACCTTAACCACACCGATTAACATAAGTCGAGAATTAGAACTAGACATCAATTTGTGGAGTCGGAAATCCAATTCCTTCGTCGCATATTTGATAGAAAAAATCATGTTTACATCTTTCATAGTTAATTAGAATAATCATAACAATCAAATCATTTTTTATGCTACAATAGATTGAACTTGATAAATACTAGTATACTAAACTTGAACATTATTCCTTGTAGGACGATATTCATAGCTTACTATGTATTACTTGTCAACGATCTCGTACACTTGCGGGATATTCCACAAATAAATTTTTGGCGCTGTTGTTGGAGAATAATAGTATTAATTTTAGTTATTAGATATTCTAGATTCAACATTTTTATTTTTCTTTATTCTTTGGCTATTAGGAGATTGCTTAATTTTCTCTTGTCTTGACTCTTTTGAGGTGAACTTGGTTTATGTAAGCTCCTAATGAGGTTGATCTAGCTCCAAATAATTACAAAATCAAAATGACATTCAAAAATCGCAGAAGAGAACAACGTCAAGCAAAGAGAATGACCAATAATCAAAATCAACCACAGAATTAGATTTAGGTTCAGGATCAACTACTGCGGCCAGATCAATAGATTTTAGTTGGGGATTATGTAAATCCAATTCCTGCACCAGTGCAACCCGCTGTAGTATATCCTCCATTCGGATAGTCAAACTTCCACCTCAGAACGGATGTCATAAATCTTTTTCATAATCATCAAGACTAGGTTTTACAGGAAAGTTACAGAGAAGCCTCATGAACATATTTCAGCTTTTCTCATGTTATGTGAAGTTATTAGTCGAGAAGGGATATCAGCAAATGCATTCCGAATGTGATTATTCCCTCATACCTTAAAGAAGGTCACAAGAGAATGGTTCATTTATTTACCTCCAGAGAGCATACAATCGTGGAAAGCCATTTGCAATTTACCCCACAATTGTCCAGGAGTTTTACACAAACTTAAATTTTCCCATAGACGAGTCTGGTTCAGATCATAAGCATCAAACTTGGGTGAGGGAAAAATGGTTCATGTTCACACCCGATTTCATTGATGAGTACCTCGAGTTGACCAGAGAAGGCATCACCCCGATACCACTTGAGTAGAATTGGCCAGAATTAGTTCAAGTTCTATATAGAATAGCAGATGCTTGGCCGCTTCGTTGCACTGATTTTTTATACAACTATTTGACAGAATCTCTTATGATTTTGATGACGTTTATGTGTCATAAAGTCGACCTTCCAAGCATCGGTTCAAGTTCGATCATGAAAAAGCTGCTTTACTCATCTGGCTAGGGCGTTGAAACTTTATTTGGGCACTTACAATTATAATTTGATATGTGCTCAGCTCCAGAGGAGGACATACGACACACACTCATATTTTAGAGCCTCATCAATAGGATATGCAGAGCTTACGTGGTGCGGCTCCTACCAACTAAGCAGACTATGCATCATGCTGCCCCTATCAACATTTACACTATTAGAAATTCATGGAGAAAAGTTGAGAGTTATAGACGGTGACAACGAGATGACAAGTTCGAAGAAGGCCATGGGGACGATTATGACATCCATCATGCTCCATCGCATGAGCCACCAATAGACACAAATGTGTTCTGCCATATACTTGCAACAGTGATCGGGCTCGATCGGGATGTTCAATAGATGTAGCAGGCTTTTACAGCCTTGGATTTACGAGTGTGGGATATTCAGACTGACATCCAAATCATGCAAACCAGCACCAACATCACATAGGAGGATATTTTCGACTTATGTCGATGAACTAATAGGCTCATTGGGCGACTGGATTGATGCATATGGATGATGGACGGCATGTAGTTCTGAGAAGATCAAACATATAACATGGTTTGCGGCATGCAAGCTGAGATGAGTCAGTAGTCCGCTATGATGAGGGAGATTCGGCCTACTTACCTTCACCTTTACCGTCTGACTAATCAGTGTCAGTCCCTTTCTTTGTCCTTATTTTTGCATTTCATTGTCATTTTTTGGTACATTGAAGACATTGCACATGTTAAGTCTGGGAGTGGTTTTGTCTTCGTCGACTGTTTGTAGTTTATATGTAGTTTATTTAAAAAATTGTTTTTAATGCTTTTATGTGTTTGTGTAGGTTGGATGGCATTGTCGGCAATAATATATACACTGGAACTATGTATTAAAATACGAATTGTGGAAAAATTATATATTGAGTTGATTGACACTTGTCTATGTGAACCTTGGTCTTTATTGAGCATGATATTCATGTTTTGCATTATGAGTTGATGACTTCGTTCATACTAGGAAAAAAGTCGAACATAGCGGATGTAGACTTGCAAAATCATGAATGTATATACCCATAAAACATCCTTTAGGAAAGTTTGGAGATGATTGAACCAGTGTAGGAGAACATTCAGATGAATAGGGATTCCATGTGTGGATTATCATAGCCAACAAGATGAAATAAGGCACAAATATTAAATTAGAGCCGTTTGTCGAAAATATGTGTTTAATAAGGGACATTGCACTAATCTTGGCAATTAAAAAGAAGTGAAAAAGGCTTAATTGTAGAACTTCTTTTCTGAGCCTTTTTTACTCGAGCAATTAAGCTTGCTAAGGCTTTTAAAACTTAGTACACTTTGGTCATCTGACTTGAGAGTCATCGGTTGAAAGCTCGCTACATAAGTCACTTAGTCAATTAATGGAGAGAAATAAAAAAGAAATTTGAATGGTGAAAAAAGTAGAATAAACAAGTGCATTAAATAAAAGACGCACAAAATGCCAAGATCAAGCCCAAAACACTTGTTTTAGAGAATTTGATATTTTATGAAGCATTATTAGCTTGGTTGATTCTTGGAGGCCGAACTATAGAGGGTGGGGATTAGAATCAACTAAAAGTCAGCTTAAGTGCACACTTCGGGAAAAGTGAGTCAAAGACATAAGTTTGAGAATGTGTATCTCACAAGTGAAGAAATGAAATATTTGACTACTGCAGGCCGAGAATCAAACCAGTCATGACTTTGTGGTGTTTACATGAATATTCACACACATACGGAGTTTAAGTTTCGCATTGAGCAAGTAGAAAATAATTTCGATTGTGTAATTTGGACACAGTTCGTGATATTGATACAAATACCCAATCCTGAAACTAACGGCAAACCATCTAACCAAGGTTAAAACGGGGTTAGGCTATAGTTTGTTTGAGGGCAAACAAATGTTCAAATTTTAGGGTGTTTGATAAGTGTCTTTTATACACTTATTTAGGCTGTTAAATTTGATTATTTGTTGATGAATTGTATGAAACATGGCTTAATTCTATGTATATATTGTTTGTAGGTAACAGTCAATGAAAGAGGCGGGATTAAGGATAATTAGCGGGAAAAGAAGGCTCAATTGCATCAAATGCAAAGTTTGGGGACTAAAATGCAATAATTCAAAAGCTGGGTCGGAATGCAAAACAATGATTCAAGAATGCCGAGTCCACTGGAATTAAAGAGAAGTCAATGAGATGAGAAATTGTGGAAAATGATCAAAATATACATGTGATAAAAAGTTCAGGGACCACCATGTGTACGCATGGACCTGCAAGCCTTGCGTACACAAGGTCACACAAAGCACTACATGAGGCCAAATGTCGTGTATTGTGTGTACAATCATACGCATGGTTCAATTTCGGGAAAAAAAATTGTTTCCTTATTTTGTTTTGGAAACTTTTAGTATGCAATCTTTTGGCATCTTATATATACCATAAGCCATCCAAGTCCATCATCATATTGAAAGTAAAAAAGGCGATTTTACATTGAAGAACCAAGAAATTCATCGTTTGAGTTGAAGATTAATCTTTCAAATTCTTCATCATATTCTTTGTTTTGGGCGATGTCTTTTCTTATTCTTTTGTGTAATTTTCATATGGCTATGCTAGGCTAAACAACTTATGTATTGGATGAATGATAAAGCTTATTGATTTGTGGATTTAGTACAAGACTTATACTTTTTTAGTTGATTCTCGTGTTTGTGGTTGATATGCATTAAGACTGTTTGTTTGAATGTTTGTACACCATTTAGACAATTAAGTTGCTTATTTGTAGTTTTCGAAAACTCATAATAAGTAGAATACTGCATGTTGAACACATGAGCAATAGATATTAGGACTAATGTTTATGGTGTGTGCGATCACAATCATTACTTTTTACTAATCTCGGGTAACATTGAATTGTACCCATTTTCTTGATTAATTCTTTGTGGATTTTAGTTGACATTGATCAAATTTTTCAAAAATGCAGGATTTGATTAATTTGATCAATTTGAAGAAATGCAGGTCTTGATTAATTTTTTACATAAAATCTTGAAAGAAAAAGCGTGAGGAGTTGAAATTGATCAAACTTGCAGAAATGCAGCCTCTAATTAATTCTTTGTAGGTTTTTACTTTTTACAAAATTGATCATGATTTAAAATGGCTAGTTTTCTTTCAAGTGCATGCATGAAAGTGATGATATTTTTTACATTGAAAAAAGCTGCTATTTGATTCTTGTTTCTATTTTAATCATTAATTCTACTTTATTTTTTGTTATTTCATTGCTATATTGTTAGACTTGGTGTACTATCTTAAACGGTTAACCTTATTAGGAGGAGTAATTCAAACCTTTATAAATTTGTCTATATTTTCATTTTTATTCGATATGGGATTTCATCCATTAACGTGCATCCGCAAGATGTGGCTCATTTGAACATAAATCATGAAGTCCATGTGCTCACTTTTTCAATCTTAATCGAATCGAATTATTCGTTAAAGGTTAATGGGCTATGATACCGTGTTAAGACTTGAGATTCCATGTTAAAAGGTCAATCTTGTTAAGAGATATAGTCCAAACTCTTATAAATTGATCCATGTTTTCATCTTTATTTGATGTGGGATTTCATTCCTTGACATATATTTCTCTTCTTGTTTCTTCACCCAGATTTCATCGACTTTACTAATGTAGATACATATCTTGAATTTCTGCTACCTTTGAAATGATATTCTATATAAAAATCTGATCTTGGTTCTGACCTCAAAATCTTGTATGACCCTACTCTCAACAGAACCCAACCACCTCTCCTTCCACATCTATATTTCCATGTTGTAGTTTGAATTTCTAATTTGACAAGAGTCTTTTCTCCTGGAATTGAGAAATTACTGTATCTTATTTCTGTAATTGTCTACTGGATAAATTGATAACATAATTCATTCATCTGGATATTCTGAAGTGCAATGCATTGAAGTAAATTTCTAGTAAAATTGCATGGTGGTGTTAAGAAGTTTTCTACTGAACAATACAATCGATATATAATTAGCCCAACTTTCTTGAAGTTTCTTCAGCATTAGTTTATCGTACTGTACAGTATCTGAAGTTACAAATCTAAAAAACGACCATGAACCACCTATGATGCACCGATATGGACACGTGTGTCCGACACGATACGTGTCGGACACGCGATTTTTAAAAAAAGTACAGACATGACACTCCATCGACACGTTGATTAAATTCTTAAAAATTCTTTATTTATATAGTATAAATTTAGTTTTATACTTGTTATTAATTTTTCTTGTTGAGATCTTTTAAACATGAATACCTATTTATTGCTTGTTAATAATTTTGAATTAACAATATATAATATTTCTAATATAAAAAGAAAAATGATTACGGTAAAGTGTCCGAGAAGTGTCGGTATCAACTCGTGTCCAACACGAACACGCTATTCTAATTGAAGTGTCTCTGTTACAGAGTGAACCACTAATAATGATAACTCAGACCTTCTGAAGGGTCTTCATTGTAGTATCTTCTTGGTTTCCTGGACTATGCTGATGTGGATTCTTTTGGTTTTGGCTTTGTTTTGACTTCTTTGTACTTTTTTCTTCAAATTCCGCTTTGTTGGCAAGTTCATTTACGGCTTCCACACTCATTTCGATTCTTGCAGCAACTTCTATCAGCAATGTGGAAATGGAAAGTATTGGAACAATCTCCATGAGAGGTACTATGGTAGTACTTTTGTTTCCCTCTTCTGTGCTATGTTTGGAGTCTCCAATAATAGGTTGTTTAGACAGGGATTTCAGGGCGCCTTGAAGTTCTTGTACTGCATTGTTCATCTTGTGTACCTTGAGATCAATCTTTATCGATTTTGTCATTGTATTCATAATTACTGCCAATTCTTTTAACACGTCCGAGGAACTAGAGCTTAATCTTATGCAACACTCGCTGAAATGCTTCTTTAGGATATCAGGTGCCTGCAAAAACACCTAAAAACATTAATATTATGGACCAAAAAAATAAGGCATTGTTGGATTGTTTGGTAAAGCATATTATTTACCTGTGTGTCTGAGTTGGTGCTAACATTAAGAGTTTCAATGCAGTAAGCACATTTCCGCAGTAAAGCCCCGACTTTTAGGTAATTGTTCCATGGATGGCGAAAATTGAATTTCCCATGTGCAGGCTCCCACCTAGCAAAATTAGCCTGTGGAGATGCGGAGTTTATACGTAAGTAATATACTCGAAAAGTAGACTCAAACTTTGAAGTTACTGCAAGAATTTTTTGTATGAATCAGAAATATACCATGGCTTCCTCAGTAGCCTTTGAATTAAGCACACATTTGTAACCTTGTAATACTTTGTCTGAATCTTCACCCTTGGCATTATCATTTGCACTGATGACGAAGTATTCTACAACACAACCTGAGTTTTATGAAAAAACATATTATTATTTTCTATTTTTTAGTAAATCGACGTGCTATATCATTGTTTATATATGATTTTTTCTGTCTTACCATTCAAAGAAGCAGCAAGTTTTTCCATGTTGTTTGTGATAAGATAGTGAAGTTCACTTCCTGCCCATATAGGACAGAAAAGCATGGTTATAAAGATGCAAAGG
Organism: Fraxinus quadrangulata; assembly: GCA_903798255.1. Taxonomy (NCBI): domain Eukaryota; kingdom Viridiplantae; phylum Streptophyta; class Magnoliopsida; order Lamiales; family Oleaceae; genus Fraxinus; species Fraxinus quadrangulata. The sequence goes on from CAIGRB010174325.1 coordinate 115,851, forward strand.
GAGGTTCCTATGGCAATTGTGGATAATCTATGATGAGCCAATTCGAACAATTTATCCACACGATAGCCCGATACTGATACAAAGCTGAAGGTGAGGATAAAGATCATAGCACCATAGTCGAATCGCGCTTTTATCGATGGAATGAATCGAGAAAAGGTAGCGGCAGCAGCTGCAAGTAAAATAAATGATTTCTCAGTAACTTGTAAACAGCAATTTATAGTTTTCCTTCAATTGTTTCTTCATATTTTCGTGTTTTGATGCCTGTAATTAGGAATTATACCTTACAACAGATTATGCTTTGATTGGGAATAAAATGCTGAGGACCAGAAAAAGAAGAAATTCGACCTACCTAAGAGGAAAACTGAGACTTGTAGAATTATGGGTTCGAATTTTTCTCCCGACTGCTTTGCAATCCAGTGAATGCCGAGTCCTAATGCTCCAGCCAATAAAGTTCCTATAGCTCTATTCACACATTTACAGAGTGTAGCCCCTGCAATATTAAGAAAAAAGGAATTAAAATCTTGTATGTTGTCATGTCCACTACTATCTAATACTGTGCCAAGAAACAATTTGAATACTTACCCACAGTGTATTCGAATACGACGACTACAGTCATAACAGCCCACATGGCATTCCCTCCGACTCCATTATACAAAGGCCTCATGTAATAGAAGAGGGAGATGATAGAAAGAGCCATCCCTACTTTAAGGCCATGGATAGCTTTCTTAGGCTCTCTAACAGCTAAATTCCAAGCCTTTTCAAGAAACTTCCAAATTCTTGACACGAACCCCACAATTAAACCTCGTAATCCATTGCAAACTCGGATGTGAGACTTTGTCTCTGGCGCTAAAACTTTAGAAGTATTTTCATTTGGGACGTTAATCCTCCATTCCAGTCCTCCTGACTGTTTACTTTCCTTAACCATCTTTACGAAATCAGACAAATTGAAAGCAACCTTGTCTAGGTGAAATGCTAAGTACTAGGATTATTTATACTAGGTAGGTTATGAAAGGAACAACTGAATACAGTTGATGTGTTGTCTTATGCAGAATTCAACTTTCACAATCAAAGCGTTTCTTTGGCTAGGTTGTTATATATGATTGGTTTCTAGTCAAGCACACACAAATATATATGGCCATCTCAGGTTGCTTGGATTTTATAAAATATTTGTACATTCGGATGATGGTATCGTACAGGAAAGAAAGTATTTTTGGTTGGTAAGCTTGACATCAAGATTTTGCATTTTCTTTATGGCACTACTAATGGCTTTAATAAGAGATCAGATAAAGCATATACACACGACCTAAAATCCAACAATGACATCTGCATAACCTAAAACCATAACATCATTAGTGTGCCTCTTTATGAACTTTGATGGGATGATCACTCCACCATAAACCTATTTCTGTTCTTCTTAAAGCATAATCCAAAGGGAAACCATAAGATAACTTATTTATGATTTCATGATAATCAGCTTGAATTAAATTACAGTTAGTTTTAAAGACAAATCAAAAAAATTAAATGAAGTATTAAATAAAATTTCCCACTAGTATAATATTTCGTTTTCTCCTTAACTTAATTGTACATTTATAATACTAATTTAATTTAACATAAAACTGCCAAACTGTGGAATTTTTTGCTTAAATACATAGAATGGTTCCTTCTAAGATATCTAATAGAATCAATTTCTGCAGATATGATGACTTTATACTGACGAAATATTGCAGTTGATATTTGTTTTAATGAATACTTTCTACGTCCTCATTGATCCTGATACTACTGGATAATCATATTTGTGGAAAAAAATGCTGACATTCAATTCATACTTAACAACACAGTTGAAAGAAATCCTTTACTTACAAATACAAAGGTACATATAAATTAATTATCCTTTATTCTTACGCATATGTTAAATGTTCACCTTTTAAACTACATTTCCAATTATGATTTTTTATTCATTCTACCATTTAATAATTATCTTAATAAATTGCTATTTGTAATTTCACTCTTCAAATTTTTGTATCACTTCAACAACTGAAAATACTTTACATTTATTTTATTTTCACGTCTATATATATATATTTTTTTAATTTCTTGAAAACGATGTACAAGAAGAATCCTTCTTGGCGGCCTACACAACAAAAAAGGAAGAGGAGTTTGAGCGCAAGATCAAGGACCTCAAGACCAAGGTCACTTCCCTATAACTTTATTTTTCAATTTTCTTTTCCCTTTCACTCGAAGAGCTACCCAAAACTATTAATTATTAAGTTTCATAGACAGAGCCCTAAATCTTTCTTGCAAGATCTGTTCGAAGAAGTTAAAACTCGAAATAATAATTGAAACAAAATATTTTCGTTAATATTTCAATTTTTTTACTATAAATAAATGCATAATTTGCCGGTAACTCACTTAAATTCTCAACTTCTTTGAATTTTTGAGGTAGAATTTTCCTTTATGCGAGAGAATGAAGCATAAGCCTTAAATGTGATGTAAAGACTAAAATTAGATACTTAAAGCCTGAAGGTATTTTTCTTTTGTCTTACCTAAAATTAAATATATTAATCAGCTTGAATTAAATTACAGTTAGTTTTAAAGTCAAATCAAAAAATTAAATGAAGTATTAAATAAAATTTCCCACTAGTATAACATCACTCCACATTCCAATGCTTAATTATATACCCTAGCTAGGTTTTGCTCAATGAATCAAGAACGGGTTTGGTCTCGATCTTGGTTGGTTGTGGCCCTCTCGATGATCGGTGTCCCATTTCCGATTTCGTGCTTGAGTTAGATTTCTTAAGAGTTGAAAACTATCATTGGAGTCGAGAATCCCCCACATCTTATTTCATGTTTTTCTCTCCGAATACGTTTTGTGATATCAATCAACCAAGAGTCATTATCAACAAAGAGAAGAGTCTAAATTATATTAGATTAAAACTTGTTTAGAGCAAAATGACCTAAATTTAGGTTATTCTCCAAATTAAAAACAACATTTCCTAATTCTATACAATTCTAGTGACTTTAGCCTAAAGTGGAAAGTCCTTTTAAAATTAAAATCATTATATAATCAATTTGTATTTAGAAAATTAAATAAATGTTATATTCTAGAATAACAATCCACATACCTTTAAAATCCATCACTATCAGAAAAATCGTTTACATCATAATTAATTTGTGAAAATTAGGTCATGAATGAAAATCCACTAATCTTTTTGCATGCTTTTTCCAAATTGGTTTTTCAAAAATTAACAACAAATTGTGCACATTAGTTAAAAAAATCAAATGCGCACATCACTTACAAAGTTAAAAATGAACCTCACATAAATGAACATTATATATTATTTGAAAAGCTGGCTCAACTATCGCATAAAAGCTAGTGTGCTTATACTTTGAATTGAATGAGATTGGCTCTTTCGTAAATTTTCTTGTATTAAATAATATTGTACAATACAATTAAATTATGTTTCAATTTTTTATTCCATCTACAGTATTGCAGAGTCGTGCATAACAAACGTTACGTGTTATATATTAAAGATTATCCCACACTATGCTTAAAGCATTGCAAAAGATGGACATTTGGTACTGTACAGTTTAGTGAACAATATTCTAAATTGTTTTTCTTCTTTAATATAACTCAATGCTACCAATTTTCTTGTCAAACATGCGATTGGTATGTCATGACGACATATTTTGTGGGGGTAAACTAGACAATGTTGAAAACTAGGCTTCATCCTAAAAAGTTAACATGTTAGGCGGAGTAGTAAAATCCCTTATAAATTCGTCGTTTACCCCATGTCTAATTATTGATGTGGGACTTTGTTCGCACTCTTCCACCAATTCTCGAAGTACAATATAGTCTTACCACCGTTTTAGCTATAATTTGTCCATTTCTCTTCCTCAAATCAAGAAAGATTAAGCTCAACGCTTCTACTATAACATGGGTCATCGCCTTACAAGGACACGACCACCTTAAGAGCCAACCATGAATTTTCTCGGCCATCGCAGTCCAACATAGAGCCCACTACATACATTAGTATACAACTAATTGGGATCCATCTTGTATTTCTACATGGCTAAACTTGGGTACTAACTCTGATATAACTTGTTGATAACTAAGTTTACGTCATAAAAGATTAACCTATTAGGTGGAGTAGCCACTGTCATATAAGTTCATCATTTACTTCAAGTCTAACCAATGTGAGGCTTAATTCACACACTCCCAGAAAATAGTACCGTATGGCATTAAAGAAGAATAATATGCAGTTCAATAATTTTAATAATGTGTATCAAAAGAACACTAACTAGATGTTTGACATACAAGATTGAATAATAACAGACACTACTAAAGAAGAAAAATAAGTTAATCATAATATTGTTCATTATACTTTTCAGCCAGTTTAATATAGTATCGCGAAATTAACGCGATAAGATTATAATATTATCATAATGCATAGTGGCAAATTTACTTTATAGGTGGGTAGATTATATTACAAAATTGTGCTGCATGACGTGTAGGATCTTACACGTTGAAATACACTAATACAAATATTTTTATCTTGTTGTATAAGGATTTTTTTTTCTTTGCCTAACTTGCAGACATATGCGAGTCAGCAAGTCAATTTTTTTGGAGCATTATTTTGAAACACTTGATGATGTCGTTTGCAAGAATGTTTTAAACGTAAATTTAAGTTAAGAATATACATATATTAAATTTCAATATGCCTAAAAGTTGAATTCTTTTTATTTATGATTTTTTCTGTTAAATACCTTAGACGTATCAGTTTTATAAATTTTTTTAACGAATTTTGAATTTACGAAACATACAATTTATTTCCTTTTAGTGGAACGAGTGATTTCTTTATGAGACTTGTTTGAATAAGCTAGGAAAAATTTCTTATAACTTTACCTATAATAAGTAAATTTTTAAAATTAATCGTTATTTTTATCAAAGTAGGAAATAAGTAAGTTATTTATTTTCAAAGTAATGATTACCATTTTTATCCAAACATTTTTGAAAATATAAAGTAACATACCAACACATGTTTGTAAATTCAAATTCAAAAGTTTAAGTTACCTATAAGCTTAGCCAAACATGCTCTTAATATTGTTGTAAGTTGGCAAGTAATTATATCACCGTAAATTGACTTGAGCAGAATAACGTCGTGAAAAAATGAATGTTATAAAATGTCAATGGTCGAGGCAAGAGTTCGACTCTTTCTTCGTAAGACAATAATACCCCGCACTGGTGCGACAGTTTTTCGACACTCGTCTCCCAAGATACAACGATTTCGACTTGTAATAGTATCACTACAAATTACAAAACCCGGCGAACCTACTTACGTTTTGATTTCTCTAAAAGTTGGAGGACTAAGATGCACGAAAATTATTTTTCGAGGCTGGATTACAAAATATGAATAATGCAGGGACAAAAGAATAATTTCGAGAGAAGAATAAAATCAGAATTAATTTTTGAGTGAATGAAAATCGGGGTATGGGGACATATTTATAAAAGTTGAAAGTGTCTGGGGCTGGACAAAACTTTCGAATCGAACCTGAACTAAAGAAATTATTGATATGGATCATCGATATTTTAGTATTAGTATCTACTTTTTGATATTTGTATACATTGAATTAATCTTATTGAACAACTTGTTATTTATATATTTTTAAATTGGACTACGTTAATTTGTAAAAGTTACGAATGAACATGTCATTAGTTGTATTTATGTAGTGTAAATGTTAAAATTTTTAATTATGGCACGGAACCAAATCGAACCCGAACGGTTTCATAATTATATTTGGACCCGATTGTTCCATTTATTAAATACCCGAAAATTTTGGTTCGGTTTGATTTTCTTCAGAATCGAACCAGACCATGTCCAGTCCTAGTTGTGTCCAAAAGACACAACAGTCGAAAAGTTGTGTTTTCAACATACACAAATCGTTTGGACGTGCTTAACAGTCAACTATCCTTCTAGAAGAATCCACATGTTCCGCACAGAAAAATCGGGAAAAAATAATATAAATCAAATATATTATTATTTTAAATAATAAATATAAATTAAATATTATTTTACTAAAATATATATATTTCAGTTTGGCTCAAATCCAAGCCCATGACCATGCCCGTGTCCGTCAGACGGACTACGTCGGCTTGTGCTTGTGGGTTTTGGTCTAACCTACTAGCATGTAGGTTTTCTTCCCTTTAAAAACTATTGGTACCCATTGAGGTCCAAATCCAAGTCTCAAATTTAAGCAATGTAAAGTGGTTTATATTCTTCTAACTTTTTTATGTGGGATTGACACTTTTCTAAATTCCCACCAATTTTTATTCCAATTTATGTCAACTTCAAGTGATCATCTTTTGGCCTTAATTTCTCATTCACCTTAAATTGGTTTTGAGAAAATAAATACATTATATTAATTTACTCATGGAGTAGAACATACTCGACTAAAGAAATATTTTGTCCAACTAACATGATCCACTAAAATAATTGATAATAAGTTGGTCAAATCAACTAATAAAATCCAATTTTTCAACAAATATTTCGTGAGATGGAGGTTGAAAGATTGTATTAATGAGGAAAAAAATTTCATTCCCAAATCACATAAGATTCTATTAATTCCTTTTTGACATTATTTAATTCAATTTTTCCACTTGTATTGCCTTTATGATTACTATCATATTGTTTCATTACGACTTCCATACACTTGATGCTATTTAATATTCTAATTTAGGGTGTGTTTGAGTCACATTATTTTGGAAGAATGTATTTTGGAATAGTATATTAATGGAAAATGTGTGGTTAAAAAAAAAAGAAAAAGTTATTGATGTGATGGAAAATATTATTTTATTGAAAAATGTGTGGTTGAAAACGAGTAGAAGAATTAAAATGAAAATTTTAATGTGTATCAAACAGAGGCTTAGATATTTTGCTTCGGATAGTAAACTTTGACTTTAATCGGACAATACTTTTGGAAATCTTGCAAATTTTGTATCATGATCAATTGTCTCGAACACTAAACTAGCCAACCCACAAGGGGTCAACCAGAAAGGGCATGAAGGCATAAATTACTAAGTGGCGTGCCCAAGTCTTGGTAGATAAGAGGGTTACCAACAACTTCATGATCAATAACGAAGCCAAGAGGTTGGGCCCAAGGGTGGACCCAGCACCCCGCGAGGGGGTGCGGCCGTCCATGCTGGATCCGTCGGAGTCTTCAATATCGCCAGGCAGGGACGGACCCAGCACCAGGCGAAGGGGTACGGCCGTCAGTGCTGGATCCGTCGGAGTCTTCAATACCGTCGAGAGCCGCTGTGTCACTGTTGCAGTGTAACCAATATTGTTATTCCATGTTGCAGAGAAAACCCAGAAGACAGGGAAGAAGAAGACCTCAGGTGGGCTTTTTTAAGTTTTGGCCCATTCGTTTTTGGGCTAAGAGAGTTGGGCCTTTTAAAAAAAATAATTAGACCCAATAAAATGAAATCATATTCAGGTGAATAAGATGATCTTACACCACACTAAGTCTGGATATTTATCTTTGAACTAGTGTTCGAATTGATTGCATTGTTTATGGTTGTTTGGAACTTTTAGTACGATAACTAGATATGTAATTATCATAGTATTACATGTTATTTACTAAATGGAACATCAATTTGGAAACATTGAATCTGATATCCTGATGTATTTTGTAGAATTTGAGTGCACTATTAACTGCCAATGTTTTAGGTGTTCCTTTCTACTGAATCTAATTTTTGAGAATTGGATTGAAACCAGTAGGCCAATGACTTGTACGTATTGCTAAGTTCATTTCTTCCTAAAGAGGGTCAAATTATGTCAGTAGCTGTCTATCCATCTGAATTTGGACCCAAGCACATGGAAGAGAAGTCTGTCCATGGTCCTGTGGGGGCTATTTGATGACGGTGGGGATGAACAAGATGATGAGATTGACAACAAAAAACTGTGCCTATGAACTGAGTAGGCTAAGATGAAAATCTCCAAGTGTTTTGTATGCAGAATAATTAAGTTGTGGATTTCCATTTTTTGTCCTATGCAAGTGTTTCTTTATTTATTGAACACATTGAAATATTATGGTGCTTATAATAATTTTCATTGAATTTACATTTATACTGAATAATTTTTAATATTATTTAATTAAAAATTAATAAACGACCTCGCTTTTACGATTGTTGATTGTTGACGGTCAATGATCAACATTTGCCCGGGCAGAATTTTTATGCTAGGTCAGCCACTGGTTGGGCCTCAAGGTGACAAAAGTGGAAAGTTAATTGAAGACACTTAATACCAATGTTAAATCACTTTTTGCCTTTTTGGTGTAGCATGAGGGGTGAAATTATGTCTTGGCGCTTGAGAGGGCTAAGTAGATTTCTCGATACTTTCGATTGTAAACTACAGATTGGTGTTGGGGTTGGACTTCATGAGGAAGGCCAACACTATCTTCAATGAAGTCAATGTGCAATATACTATAGAATGATTCATTATGTTTATCGAAGTGTCTAAAAAGACATGAATATGTGGAACCTATCTTGTCATGGGTACAAATGAAGAAGTGTGCTACTTGGAAATTTGTCGTAACTCAAATATAAAAACATCTTTCTCGAATTCACCAATTAATCCATAGGGACGTCAGTTGATAAGATTGAAACTATCACTTGAATTGACAGTGCCAAATGTCAAATTCACTAGTAATATGTATCTATAATGATTGGGTTTCTTTTTTCGTAATAACAATAAAGACTTAGGAAAAGTTAGGGGTAGACCAAATAATTAATTTGCGTGTCTTCTCTTTGCAAGTTGCCCCTGCAACTTGAACAGCCAGTCGTGTTCATGTTATCAACAAGCACCAATTGTAGAATTATTAACTTAATTTTAACTGTCAATTTCTTTAAAATTTAGTGGTGATTGTTGAATTGTTTACTTGATTTTATCTTTACACTATAAGTTATCTTTTTTTATGATCTCGAATATTTTAGTAGTTTAGTGTCTCGAGGAGTCACCAATGGTATGGGAATGACAAAAAATAGAAGACTGAAAATATGAATTTTAACGATTAACTCTCGTTATTATAAAAGTTTATATAGCTGAACGCAAAATAAGAAAAAAATAATAATAATAAAAGATACATAAAAATCCAATGCCTAGAAATCTGGAATTGTAATAACAAAGAAGCAATTATAAAGATTACATAGTATTACGTAACTGAATAGAATTTTCCCAAGTTAAAAAAATTATATTTTTCCACACACTTATCAACCTAGTGAGTGGATATTTTTCATTCCCAATTTGCTAACTGTTCTTTGAAAGGCTACACTACAATCATTTGATTAGTATGTCCACCAATTGACTAGTGAAATAAAAGGTGTACAAATAAGACCACTTCCTTTATAAAATGTCTATCAATTTTAATGTGCTTTATACGGTCAGGTTACACTGGATTGTGTGCAATATTAATGGTTGATTTATTATCACAATAGAGCTCCATAAGTCCCTTCGATTCAATCTTCAGATCTTCTAGGATGAAATGAACAAGAAAAGTAGAAGCAACTTATCTTTAGCCATAATAGCTCACATATCCCAAGTGTCATTGATTTAAATTCAGCTTATGCACTAGATCTAACAACATTCTATTTTTTACTCTTTCATGTCACGGGATTCCCTTCATGTATAATTGGGGATGTCAATTTAGGTCGTCGACTCGGACTGCCCGTGGCTCGTCCCAGAAAAAGCCCGAGCCAGCCCGGCCTGAGGCTCAGTAGAATCGAGTCGAAGCTTAGGCCGAGTCCCAGTTTGGGGAATTGGGGCCGAGCGGGCCCTTGAAATAAAAAAAAAAAAATTGAAATGAAAGGGGGAAAGTGTCAACTACTATTTAAAGGCAGCACATGTTATATATAAAAAAATCGACCTGCCTATTGAGGCTTGGGCTTTATTTTTTTTTCGAGTTTTTGCTCGGCTCGGCTCGGCCGAAAAAAAGTCCAAACGCATTTTGCTCGAGCCGAGCCCGAGCTTTAAATTTCGGCTCGTTGCCACCCCTATGTATGGTACAATAGCCTGAAGTTAACCTTCTATTAACCATAGATCCTGTATAAACCGCATATGTGTAGGCTTCAAGAGTCGATCATTCTTTTTTCTTAAATAAGACCCATTTTCTTGGTGTACCTTTTAAATACTGCAGAATTCGATATACAGCTTTGAGATGTAATTTTTTAGGATTGTCTATGAATTGGCTTACCACACTCACTACATAAACTATATGAAGTTTGGTGTATGACATGTAAATCAGTCTTTCCACGAGCCTTTGATAGAGGCTTTTATCCACTACTACACCTATCGGAACTTCACTAAATCTGTGATTGTACTCTATGGGAGTTTATGCCGGCTGACATCCTAGTTTACATGTTTCTTTTAATAAATCTATCACATATTTTTGTTGTGATATAAAGATCCCTTGCTAAGAATAACCTACTTCAATGTCAAGGAAGTTCTTTAGCTTGCATAGCTCTTTGATCTCAAACTCTTATCAACCTTTTTTTCAAGCTCTTCATTCCTTTCAAATCATCTCCTATCACTATAATATCGTCTACATAGACTAACACTGTAGTCACTCCCCCTAACATTGAATGCTTGAAGAATTTAGATTGATTTTGATTTGAAACTCAAAGAAATAAGTTATATCCTTATCTTCTTTGACTAAGGTCTCCCCCTAAAGGTAAAGACCAAGAAAATATTTTTCTATTTCGACAAATGTAACATATGCAGATACATAGACTTTTCTTGTTGGAGGATGATTACACTTATAACCCTTTTAGGTAGATGAAAACCCAATAAAGACACATTTGAGAGCCTGTGAATCAAGTTTTCCCCTATTTTGATCATGTACATGAACATAGGCCACACAACCAAATACTTTTGGAACAAGATTACTTGAGATATTGAAATCAGGAAAGTGTTTCTCAAGAATTTTCATAAGACTTCTGAAATCAAGAACCATTGTTGACAACCTATTGATAAGATGAGCAACAGTTAAAACAGCTTCCTCCAAATATTGTTTTGAAACATTTCTTTTGAAATAGGGAGGCCCTAGTCATAGCTAGGCGATGACCATTTTTTTCGTTCGGACACTCCATTTTATTGGGGTGTATTCACACAAGAGGATTCATGTATTATGCCTTTGTTTTGGTAATGTAAAGATAAGAGGTTGAACAAGAAAAGAATGGATAAAATTCCCAGATTAACGAGCTTAAAACTCTGATATCATGATAGAAAATAGAAGATTGAAAATATAAATTGTATGGATTAACTATCATTATTACGAGAGTATATATAGCTGAACGCAATCATAAAATAAGGAAAGTTACCAAAAAAATAAAAGATACATAAAAATCCAATGCCTAGAGATCAGGGATTGCAATAACTATCCTAAAAACAAGCAATTATAAAGATTACATAGTATTACATAACTGTACAGAATTTTCCTAAGTTATGAAAATTATATTTTTCCACACATACGTTAAGGTAAAAAATAAAGAAAAAATATATATATTCTAGTACAGTCTTAACACTATTTATTTTAAAAGTATTAGGAGTTTACTTGTTCTATAACAAACTTCTGAAGTATTATTTCATCAAACACTTGTTTGACAGGATGAAACCATTACACGATTATTCCTTGGGAAAGCTCATTAATCGTAGGCTGAGTTAAATTGTATATGGATTAAACATTCCGTGTACAATTTTTTTGGAAGAATACAAATCAAAAGAAAGAAATTAACACTTAATGCGATTTTATATTTAAGTCTTGAGCGCTCAGCTGCTCAAATCTTTAGACATTATACTAGAAACTTGATCTTGAATTCATAATTCAACATCTAACGAGTCCTTCAAGCATATAAAAAACCCAATATATCTGCAAATGCAGCTTGAATTCAGGAGTGATGGACATATCACCATGATGCGTCTATCAGCTGCATAAGCAGGCTGAGCGACTCACCTCGTTAGCCAGCTAGTGAAACTCACGAGCTTTTGGTGGTGAGTTCAGGTCGCAGCCATCACAATTAGGCCCATGCCACTCGCAAGCCGAATTTTCACTAACCAAGCTTGTTGAATGTTGGACTCCAATCAAACCAATAACCGGGCTCAGTTTACACCAATCAATCTCCACAATCGACAAACCAATTCACAAACCAAACTTCTCCCAAACGGTTGCTTTTTTGACTGCCCACAAAGGGCTAAGGGTGATGAATATTATAGCCACAAGAATAAGCCACAAAGACTGAGAGGAACGGAGAAGAAGACGGCACAAAGCCAAAGGACGTTTCTTTCTTTCAATACACACGACTGCCCAAATATTCAACCCAAACATCAACAGTAATGGGACGGTAAATTTAAAGGGAAATTAGGTATGTGCTTTAGGTTAGAAAAGATATGGTCCAATAGGAAATATGTAAGTGGGCTAACAAATCGAAAATGCCATTCAAGTTTTGGATTGGGCCATGAGCAGCACTAATTAAATTATGCTGCTTTAAATGACCCTGGATTACGTGATAGGTTTAGACAATTGTGATGTCGACATTTCACTTCACTTATCGGCCGAAACCTATGAAGTATAATTCCAAAAAAATGATTTAACATCATCGCCTGAGATTTATTGGGTATCAAAACCCAACAAAGCTAATGGGCTCGTGATCACACACCCCTAAGATCAATTGGCTACTTTAATTCACATAATTTTTTTTTTACTGGTATTTTGTAAAATGTATGTATGCGTCCAATCATATATCCTCCAATCACACACACACTCACTCACACACACACACACACATATATATATATAGCAGCTTGATTGTTTGCTATTTCAAATTATTCGTCTTGAGAGAATTATTAGTTCCCCACATTTACGCTTTTGTCTGTAGCTGCTCTTTCGAGTAAGTAGTTCTAGCAATGAATCGAACCAAGTGATAAAAAAGTCAACCCAAATATTTCTGAACTCTTGTTGAATATATTGGTCTGTTGCCATTGACCTCAAAAAGTACAAGATTATTGTAGAAGATTGCCAGACCTTGACAATAAAATAGTAACTATGTTGCTTACTTCTATATGAATGAATGCTACTCTAACAAAAGCTTAGAAGCTCATAGTTTTCCATGACTATTTGGTTTCAACTGTCTTTCGAATTCTAACCGAGTCATTGGATGTTCCATGTCATCTTTTCCATTTTAAGGACGTAGTTGTTAGAAAGTTTCTTAATTTAGCTTGGTTGTTGGATGTTTTAATTAAGATTAACAAGGATAGTACTTCAATAACCTGATTGTAGTACAAGTCTGTACTGTCTGTCATACATTGTATATCAAGTAAAAGAGACATTTAGGATTAGAATCTGAATTTCAGTTCATGCCCTTCTTCCTCCCTAATTTTACATGGTCTTAGTTTCTCTATTAATACTTTTTTTATTTTTCATTTCCCTAATGTGGAGAACTTATTTTGCAGGCTTATAAGTCAAGGAGTTACACAACTACAAAGCGCTCAGCTTCGTCTAGTAATCTGTAAATCATCTTTAAGGTACATGTTTGAACCAACGATAACGACAAACCAAGTTTTGTTCTCAGTGATTTTGAAGTCGAGTGGATTGCATGAATCTTTTTTTGCCACTATGTTCTTTCGTTTCTAATACTTGTACTAGAAAATCCAAAGTAATTGAATGTCTAGATCCTTAGCAAACCCTACTGACCATTTTAATTTTGGTCGAGTCCACTTTTGAACCTTGAAAATTTCTAATTATTATGGGAAAATGAAGAAGGATATGCATCGAGTAAAGATTCAGATAGCTTTTTTGGCGTCATTATAAATGAGCTACATGCGTTTGGTGTCTATTAGTTAATTCCTTGCTGTTGAGATTTGGGTTCCAAAACACCAATTAATCCGGGCTCAGTTCAACCAAACGACACCACCATTCAAGGACCAAATCTTGCATCTTTCTCCAATCGGTTGCTCTCTCGGTTTTCACCCACAAAGGGCAATGGCGAGAAGAAGAAGGAGGTCTCAATGGACAGCCACAAAGGCTAAAGAAGAAGAGAGAAAATGGATTCCACAAAGGCACCAAGCCGAAGCACACAAAGGAAGGAAACGGCTCTCTTCAACTCAAAAAGGGCTTCCCTCTAATTCACACATTTCAACAGTAATGGGGCAGCCAATATAAAGGTAAGGAGGTGGGCTTTTAGGTTAGATCATAGTTAGGCCTAATAGGTAGAACACATGGGCTACAACCGACAAAAGCCATCCAAGATAATGGACCGGGCCATGAGTAACACTAACTAAATTAGGCTACTTCGAATGGCCCATAAAGATTGTAGGATCGGTCGCCTAAATGGTGGTGTCGATAATTCGCTTCACTCATCGGCCGAGGCCTATGAAGTATAATCCAACA
>CAIGRB010174325.1:133146-154760 GCA_903798255.1 Fraxinus quadrangulata
AGAGCGGACCTATCTGAGTCCGTTAATTACGAGAAAAATAATTTTAATACTTTAGGGCCACCACTATTCGCCCTAAAGTTTGCAACAACCGCAGCAACCAACGGAATTCGAAACTGAATCCCGAACGCTCAGGGGCAAAATGGTCCAATTTTTTCTGCGTAACCTGAAACACTAAACAAAAAATATCAGTACGTTCAGGAAATCAAGACAAACAAACTGCCTAAAGAAACCGTCGCCAGAAAACGCTCCACGCGCCACCGCCGGAGTGCCCACGCGCCGTTGCTGTCGGCGACCGTCTTCCCCACGCGCTGGACCACCAGCTGCGCCTCCACCTGCACGTTCCACCAGTGGTCACCGTTTCTCGAAACGACTTCTGGTTTGGCCGAAAATCGCGATTGCAGGTCCGATTTTCGCACAGTTTTCTGGACATATTTTTCTGCTGTTTTCTGCTCGATTTCTGACCGATTTCTTGCTAATTTTTGGAGCCCAATACACCACCAACGAGCTCCGATACCAAATGTTGAGATTTGGGTTCCAAAACACCAATTAATCCGGGGTCAGTTCAACCAAACGACACCACCATTCAAGGACCAAATCTTGCACCTTTCTCCAATCGGTTGCTCTCTCGATTTTCACCCATAAAGGGCAATGGTGAGAAGAAGAAGGAGGTCTCAATGGACAGCCACCAAGGCTAAAGAAGAAGAGAGAAAATGGATTGCACAAAGGCACCAAGCCGAAGCACACAAAGGAAGGAAACGGCTCTCTTCAACTCAAAAACGGCTTTCCTCTAATTCACACATTTCAACAGTAATGGGGCAGCCAATATAAAGGTAAGGAGGTGGGCTTTTAGGTTAGATCATAGTTAGGCCCAATAGGTAGAACACATGGACTACAACCGACAAAAGCCATCCAAGATAATGGACCAGGCCATGAGTAACACTAACTAAATTAGGTTACTTCGAATGGCCCATAAAGATTGTAGGATCGGTCGCCTAAATGGTGGTGTCGATAATTCGCTTCACTCATCGGCCGAGGCCTATGAAGTATAATCCAACATAATCGATTTAACATCATCGCCCAAGATTTATTGGGTATCAAAACCCAACACTTGCCTTTTATAGAGTTGAAATAGTCAATTGGTTATATTTGACTATTGTTGAGAATTAAAAATCATAATTATATTCTACCGAAAGCAATCTGTTAGGTTTTTAGTTATATTGGCAATTCTTTAGATAAACGAATTATAGTAAAAGAGTATGATTGGTACAAAAGAGTTGTAAAAGTTAAGAAGACTTTTGGAGAATTGCATAGATGAATTAAGAATATTTGGGTTCGAGTATGGAATAAGAAGAAAGAGTCGTCGAATTTACGCTAACATGTCGTCTAGCTGATGCTCGAGCGTCCAAAAATAGAATCATTGTCCTCCGCTTGTCGCTCGGCTCTCGCTCGCCTGTCACAAGTCTGGCCCTCGTGCGACGATATTTTTTTCTATATATCATATACTATCTAAACACCTCTTATTATAAATACCCATTATCCAGTATCCTTTCTATCTTTTATAATGGTAATACAAAAATCTAATGACAGTATTTATAATATAAATTGGGGCAAAATTGAAATTTACAATAAAACAATTCCTAAATTATCCTTAGTCAAACTTCCGTCCAAGAATGGACCGCCAATAGGGTGGCAGGATCCAATCTCCACGGCGACCTCAGGTCTACTAACTCCATATAAAAGTAATAATTAAACTCCAAGGACTATTTGTTCATTTCATTATTTAAATGTAATTGTTGGAATAATTTGCGTTTAAATTGCCCTATCCTGTCATGTTCATTTACATCTAGCAATAAGGCTTCGTTTGGTACATGAAAAATTGCAAACGGATATTGAAAAACAATGCTAAACTTTTATTAATCAAGTTCTTTATCAATCTACACAACATCAAGTCACCTTATTTGAAAAGAAATCAACAGAACAAATCGCACACTTGCATGAAAGAATCTTATCATATTGAAAAGTACTTAAAAACCATCCATATCTTAGTTTCTACATCCCCTACACTACATATCTAGCATCGGGGATAATCTGCTGGAGGATGAGGTAGGGTCTCTAGTGGTCCTTGCCCATTCTTCACAATAAACACCACCGATAAACCCCATGTCAAATGTATCTCCAAGTGACAATGCATAAACCAAGCCCCTGCACCATGTCAAAATATTCAGCATTAGTGTCTGTGATGCTTGTGCGCGCTTGTCTGTTTATACAAGTATTTCTAATCATATTCCTATTCTTATGTGTTTCCACGACCTTTTAGACCCTAAAAATGGACAAATTCCTTTTCTTAAGAACAAATACAAGATTCGTCACTTTGTGTGTGTACATGTATTTTCACCATGGAAGAGAACCTGGGTTATCAGCAAGAAATCTGATTGCAGCCCATCCACCAACTGGAACTCCAATGGTGTTCATGTATGGTGGATCGACCAAGTTGAAATTGGCTCTATCTGGATTATAGTTCCCAGTGCCATAGCCGACAACATAGAAACTATATCCATGAAGATGAATTGGATGATTTTCAGTTGTGATAGTCCCTGTATCCTGCAAGACAAGCTGAACCCTAGTACCATATTCAAGGACAAAAGTCCTTGTTCCATTCANCCATGAAGATGAATTGGATGATTTTCAGTTGTGATAGTCCCTGTATCCTGCAAGACAAGCTGAACCCTAGTACCATATTCAAGGACAAAAGTCCTTGTTCCATTCAATGCATTAGTATCATTAGGAGCATTATTAGGAGCCCCGTTAACAAAATCATAGAACTTAAGGGGTGAGGTAGGGAAATCTTCAGTGAAATGTCCATTTATCTTCCTGTAATAGGCTTCCAAGAGTGAAACATTAGGCCGAATAAAACTTATGTTATTCATAGAAGCAGCCATGATTCCACCATTGATGCCTTGGCAATCCTGCCGTGGATTTTTTCTTCCACATTTCTGCACATTTAAGCCAATAGTAACAAACAGATTCTTATCTATTTCTTTTGGGACACTTGCAGGGTTAAGACTCTTAAGGCCGTCCATTACGGTTTTAACAGCAAGATTATCATTAAAACTTGGAAGAGCAGCTGGTAAAGATACGCTATTTGGGGTGGTACCCAAGTACTGGAAGTAGGCTACTGATGTTATATTTTGGAATGGTACATTTCTTGCAGACATGTAAGGTCCCATGGCCATGGAGTATCTTCCTATGGGTTGATTAGCAGTGATCAGAACATTGAGGGTCTGGCCTGGCCCAAGCATAACACGATCTGTAGTAAAAGGCTTCGTGTATTCCGCATCAGCTTCAACAACTGTCATCTTGTGATTAGCCACCCCAAAGAAATTCTCCATGTTCAATCCCGCGTTGATTAATCTCAATAGGTAGGTTTTCCCTGGGACTACGTCAATCTTGTACACATCTGAGGATATAACAATATTTTTCAATCATTAAAATAAAAGTTTAGCTGAATGAAAGTCTACTTGATGAGCTAAGCATAAATGGGATAGGTTCAATTCATAATGTAATTATAAAACTATATTGTGTGAGGTATAGACACCGTATGAGAGTCTCGTGACCATACCATTGGTAGAGCAATTATAATTGGGACCAGGGTGCCCGTTGATGGTATAAGCATCTGCCGGTGCGGGACCTGCACCGCTAGCTAGAATAGCCTGCTCTAGTTGTAGAGGATCTCTCAAATAATACTCCCCTTCCAAAGAAATTAGGATATAAAATCAATGTTCCCAAAAATTTTCAGTTCAATAAATGTCAACATTTACATCTATAAATAGTTCACTTGGTGTACCTAGGATAATGATGTGCTCTTCATAAGGGTATGGAAAAGGGTAGGGTACACCAGTCTTGGGATATATAACAATGGCACCATAAACAGTTGCCCTGAGCCATGATACATGAGCATGCCAAAGTAGGGTGCCCTTTTGCTGCACAAGTGTAAACTCATAGGTGAAAGTCTGTCCGGGCTGAATCGGACATTGTGTGACATAAGAAGGGCCGTCAAACCAGCATGATAGCCTCTGCCGGACACCATGCCTGAAATTTTTATTGCATAGAATAATATACGAATAGTTTGTCATGAATTAAAAGAAATTTGGTGAAAAAGGAAAAAAGTTCGATCAATACCAGTGTATTGTGGCATTATGTGGTGTCTGATTAATGAGTTTAACTATTACTCGATCATCTTCTTGAGCATAAATAACTGGTCCCGGGAGCATGTTATTTATGGTGATGATGTTGTTGGTGTTACAAAGCTTCGTTATTCTTTTAGTTTGGACCTATTGCAAATAATAGAGAAAATACTGAGAAATGCTGTGAAACATCGCAAAAAAACAAGTAGAGAAAAAGAGAAATTGAGACCTTGAATTCATAGAACCTTGTTGAACTCCCACCAGGCCATCTTGCAAATCCAAGCACATGATCAGCATTAGATAGTAAGCGTAAACAGACACACAGGAGGAAAATGATTGTGGCTGCCATGAATGTGCGTGCACGTGCGTACGAGAGAGAGGGAGTGAGGGAGGAAGAGAGGGATGTGGAGTTACAAAAGGGCTAAAAAGAAGGCTTTTTAATGAGCTAATGAACCCAATTTTTACATAAATAAGTGAAAGCATTTGTCAAAGTATGTTATGTTTGTCAGCTTTGATGATTTCTTTATCATGGGTTCTGGAATAATAAGTTGTTGGGGGTGGGTATGTTTTCAATTATTCATTGTGACCAAAAAAAGATGAAGTGTTAACTGAGCTTTTTTTGTGTTCTTTTGCTTTTTGATGCCCCAACCAAATCATGTATTTTGACCCGCAATGTACTCTTACCCCCTCCATGCATATGACAACTTATATTAGTCAATTCTTGATTAATAAGAATTTTGTCATGTTTAATATGTTACAGTAGACAATCTTGAGTTCTTAAATCTTGTTCTGCCAATGTACTATACTCGCCTTTGTGTTTATTTATCTTGTTGAAAACTCGACAAAATATTTGTCCCAGATCTTAGACCGAACTACCTTTCGTTAACAGAACTTTAGCATGGTATCAATCATATATGAAAACAACTTTCTAAAATTTAACTTTATGATGCTGAAGAGGGGGTAACAGAAGACAGATTTAGGTTGATTTGCTCGACACTTTATATCACCATGTCATCAGTGGACGCCATCCTTAGCCCTCGTTTGGTAAAGATTAAAATTTTAATTTTAATCTAAATCAAAGTCAACAATGAATTTTAACCACATATTTCATGGGTCTCACAATTTTTTAACCACATATTTCATCAACTTTTATCGAAATCTACTAAAAATCTGATACCAAACAGGGGCTTAGTGTTATCCGAACGATTGTATATTTGTACGCATGAATATTGTGTTTACACGCGTCTAAATGTGCGCGCTTGTGATTGTATATTTGCTTGTATATATATAATTATGGTTTATTTGTTTATAATTTCTTCCATCTAGGACAGCTTGTGGACAGGTAAAACATGGAATTTACATTTGTAGAGCTGATCATAGCTTGTTCTTAAAAAATTTCTTAAATCCCATTTTTATATTTTATTCATGAAATTATTATTCTGAAGCAGTTGGCCTGCAGAAGTCCATGCAAACGTATAAGCTTATGCCATCAAAGTCGCATTTATTTATATTTCCGAATTGATATAGCCGTCTTGAACTTGAAATAAATAATACGGCGGAGTTTCTTTTCTTCTTATTTTTTTTTATCAAAAGTGTAAAAGACTCTTTCGTCCCTTTTGTCGTTGTATATATTTTCCGAACTAGTAAATCAAACAATACATTCATTTATTTTCGTATAAATAATTTTTTTATCTTTTTTTCCCTTGCATGCATGCATATACTTCAAAATCAGAATCCTATGAGATTGTAAGATCATGCATTTAGATTTCTAAATTATAATTAATTAAGTAGTTGTTACATTAAATATATATTTTTCTAGAGCAGGCTTTTACTAGCAACAGAATCTGTATAGTTTACTTCTTTTAAGTGTTGACAATCAGCATATAATTATATGATGGAGTGCTACATCATACCAAACCCTAACAAATTTCATTATTTATTATACGAAAACTAAGAAATCACTCGTTATTTTCTTCCAATGGTATATTGTAATCAACGGGGCACGCTTGTGTGTTTTATTTTTCAAACATTCAAATTATAGGGAACTTTCAGTTCAGTTCTCACAGAAACTTGTTGAAAACTTCTCAATTAGAACTATATATACAGCTCGAAAGTGTGGAATTATATGTGCACACTAAACTTTCAAGACGTTAGAAATAAAGGGACATCATTTTGCTTTGATACCACTTGTTAGATTCAAGAAACGAAAGTAATATGACATTAGAAAGTAAACAATTACAAATACAAAACTTTATGTGGAAAAACCAAGGGCAGTGGAGGAGAATTCAATATATGATGAAAGGATACCATAATTTTGTGTTTCCAACTTATTCTTTATATTAATGAAAAGTCGACTATATATAGAGTATATGTCAAATCCTAATTATAGTGTTTTAGGTGGAATGGCGTCCCAAAATTCGTCAAAATCACAAACATGCCTTTGGCGGGATAATAGCGGCGCTCGAGCGGCAACGTCATGCCCAAAGAGCGGGGTGCGACGCTCGAGCACCAAAGCTCGCGGTCAACGAGTGGCAAGCAACACTTCAATATGGCGCTCAGGCGCTGAACCTCTATTTCAAATCCGATTTTCACACCCAATTGCCCAAACTTTGCTCCAAATTTTCTTGGTCTATGTTTTGACCTCTTCAAGACCCTCTTTCAACTGAGGCATCAATACCAGACGAATTTGGAACACATTTCAACACATGATTATATATTGATATTTTATTTTTTGCGTTTTAAAGAAAATTTTACTTCTTCTAGTGATGTTTCGTGATAGAATTAATTATCCTTTTACAGAAGTAGCATCTCAATCAACTTGCAGACATAATTTCTGCCTCTATCACCCAAATTGACGCCAACATTGATGTCGAATTTTTAAACGAGAGGAGATTATTTTTATAAAAAAATAACGGGGGATGGAAAAAGAACTTTAGATTGTAGAAGATTATTTTAAAGCGTCATGTATATAACCTTTGGATGTATCTATTCATTCAATAGTAGTGGCATTTTATTAAGGCTATAAATTTGAATTAAAAGGTAGAAATTGTTAGATGAAAATGAGAAAAGATGCTAGATATTGAAGAGACGAAATTCTTGGGTCAAAAACACTTTTAAACACAACTATTAGCTATTTAAATTGGGCAGTTCATACAAAAATGCCCACCATTCCAGAGGGCGATTTGTTTGATTTTTGTGAATGCATAAAAATAATATACTAGTGTTCTCTAAATTTTTTTGAATATCTTCTTTTCCCATTTAATAAAAATAATTAGCAGACATTTTTGTTCATGAGATTGTAAATACACCAATATAATATTAGTGCTTGCTTGGTCTTGCTTATTAGAACGTAGTACTGGATTCCAATACTTATAAGCACCCCAAATATGTGCTAGTAAACTTGAATAACTGCTAATTAATGGATTCATCACAAAGGATCAGATATTCCAGCATTTAACCATGCATTCAAAGATAGAGAGAATGATAACAACCGTGTTAAGTAGACTTGTACTAGTCACCAAAAACCACGGGGATACCTGATATATGTATGTTTAATAGGAAGAGGGCCTAAAAGGTCCATGAGGCTGAGCGGGTTAGCCTTGGCTTTGTTATCTTTTTGTCCTCTTCAAGAGAAATCATTAGCAAATTCGATGGGTTCTCTATCATGAGTTTGGCAACCAGATATCCTGCAATGCTCCATGTTTGATTCTTCCTTGCTTGCTTCCCCACGTACCTCCCTGTTATCCCGTCATAGTACTCTGGCCATCCATCTTTCGACAGACGCTGCTCTGCCAACTCTATTGCCCTCTTTGCTATTTGAGGCCTTCCAGTTTTTATGCTTGCTGCTGTTAGAAGCCATAGCAGAACTACACCATGTAACAACATCATCATTAATTACCTGTATATATTCATCCCCATTCCCACACTAAGTAATAATTACATATAGCAATCACAATGTCAAACACAAAATTAGCCTCGCTAAAAAATTAATAAATAAATAAACCTAAATTCTGTGCATAACATATTTATAAAACCCAGAAAATAGAACCCTCAAGTTTAACAATGTGTAGGGGAATGCACGTTGTTCATTTCAAGAATAGGTTCTATCAAACTGGCATCTACCCTTTTCCTTTCTAATAACTAGGAAAGAAAGAAGGAAAGGGTGTATGATCTCAGGATAGACTTCTGAAGAAAGCAGCAAAATAACAAAATACATAGTTATCTTCAACTGAATTTATGAGCTGAATTCCAGAAAAATTAGGTTGTTGAGAGTAAATAACTTGTATTGTCAAAGAACTCTATCTAGAATTGCCGTTAATAACAACAATAAGGTTCTTCAGACTAATATTGTAGAAGCATAGGGCTAACCTGGCCATGATCCACCGTTATGGTAACTCCATCGGGTGTTTTTTGGATCACATCCAGTAACAATCCTCCACTGATGCCCTTCAAGTGCCGGATACACAATTTTCAGTGGCATCTCCCCGATTAAATCTGCCCAGCGCTCCTCTATCAAATCCATAATGGCTGTAGCCTGTGCTGGTGTTGCTAAAGAGCTCAATATAGAAATGCAGTTTCCAATTAAGAACCACCTGAAGTCCATGCGTGCTGGACTTACATTGCCAATGAAATACCCCCCTCTCAGTGGCATGAATTCAAGTACCCAATCTGGAATAGATTCAGGGATGACATTGAATTTGTTGACAGCAGTGTGAGAATATTCCTCAGTTTTGTAGCGATAAATGTTGTTCAGTTGAGTGAAGTCAAGCCAGTAGTAGTTTTGAATGTGATAACTCAGAGCAGTGATTCGCTTGTCAATGCGCTCAATCAATTCCTTGCCATCATGCTCTGGTTTAAGCATTTGTCTTGCACACCTCAGGGCAAAAAAGAAGAGGGCCTGGATCTCAATTGGATACCCATATATCCCCTGTCACCAAAGCAAACAAAAACTAAAATCATAACCATAAACTCAAATAAAGCAAAACCTTAGCAAAATTGAGCAGGTAATTTAGAACGAGAGTCGTACAGCGATTAGCAGAATGCATTTATCTGTAGACTGACCTTTAAGTGAGAAAGCAATAATAGAAAAGAAAACAAGCAAAGCAGATGAGGAATTTCATCGTAGAAGAGTACAAGGTGACTTCGGGCCTCTCACATAAAAAAAAAAAAAATGAGGTCCTATATTTTATACAGTAAGAAAATTGAGACAACCCTAATATATGTATGGAATATGCAATATTAGGTCGACTTGAGGAATATCAAACAAATCAGAAATATAAAAGTTGGCTATTCTGAGTGTTCATCTGGTTTAGCGTTTAGGCACCAACCACCAAGCATTGGTATAATAAAAATAGAAGAAAAGAAAGCTTACCATCCGCCTGTCAATCATGCTACATCCATCTGCACATAAGAGTGTAGGAAATGTGTCAAAACCATCTGACAGACACAGGTTAAGTATCAATTTCATTCCTCTCTGCACCTCGGGTAACTCCGAAAGAGAATAATCATGTGTGCATTTAGTATATGATCTCAGCAGTATAATCCACCAGAACCCAGAATCCACAGGGGCAACTCTTCCAATGGCAGTGCCCCCAAAATCTGCTTGCAAAATTTCTTTCTGTCTCTGTGTGTCATAAATCACCTTGAAACTTGCAGGCATTACACCTTCTCCAAGTGTAAAATTATCAATTCTCTTCTCCCAGCCTTGGAGGTGGAGGGTCTTTAACAGGAAATTTTTCACAATTTCTACATCTGCATTGTTTTTCATCAGACAGGCCAATCCACAGGGAACAAAGTCTCTCACAAAAACCTGCCCATAGAAAGTTGAAGGTGTCGAAATTGCAGAAGCAAATAATAAAGAATTTTTCTAAATGCCTAAGCCTCGAATTGCTGATCATATAAATTAAAAAGAGATCAATTAGGAAGAACTTGTCTCCTACAATCGTAAAATTAAAAGAAATATGATATTGTCAACTAAACAGAGCAACTCATCAATTTTTAAATGATCAAAGAACCAAAGTCTTGTGTTAGTAAATAGTTAAAGACCACCAGAGAGGAACCAAAAAACTGAGGATCTATCCTCAATCATTCTATTCCTGTGTTAAGCAATTATAGATCACACAAGTGAATTTCAAAGTTCAGAGCACTTCATATATAATTCAGTGTTTAAACTACCAAGGGAAACCAATTTTCAAATACTTAATCCACACAAGAGATACTTCTAAGCTCATTATTGGACTGCCGATATTGATCTGAAGATGTAAATGTAAGAACTATCTATCAATTTAACGTTGATGGAAAGGCCAATAAAAAAAGAAAGATGACAACGATTAAAAGTAACGCCACAAAGGAAAAGGAAAAAATCAAATATAACATAAGAGAGCCATTGAAACCTGAGTAAAGGCGAAAAATGGACTTTATTTGGGATTAAAACCTCGAGCAATAGAAAATCCATTCAAAATATTTTTTCCAGTAGAGATCAATTTAACATCTAACCTCCTGGTAGAATTTATTCCTCAAGTTAACCTTTGGACACCAAATATTTATTTGTTAACATTATCAGTTACACTGTACGAACCAAAACAGATCGAGGTCAAAATGTCGCATTCAAATACACTGTACGAACCAAAACAGAATTACACAAATAAAATCGAAAAAGGTACGAAATAGCAATTTTGTAGATGATTTCATCAATATATAGAAACTACTTGAACAAATATACAAATAAGACACACACATACATATATATATGTCTAAACTATGCACAAAGCTAAGTAATCAAATTTCGCAAAATATGAAAGGAAAAAAGTAATTATAATACAATACGCAAATATTTATAAATCCTATCCATCCTGAAAGCATATAACATATACAGTAACGTATACCTGATTGTAATTTAAGGCCTCGGCGCTATTATCAACAGCGGCCAGTGTACCTACGTGCTGTCCCTTGAAGTACACGTAGGATTTGGCGAGTAGATCCCAGGCCTCGTCCATCATTGCCGTGGCCGAGGTATTCTCAGTCCCGCCGTTCTTTCCCGAGGCCACGTTCGACACTTCTACGAGATTCTCCAAGCTCATTCCGACGCTTGGAGACGGTTTCAGAATCGACGTCGTCTTACCACCACCACCACTGTTAATATTAGATACCACCTCAAATTCACCATTCCCTGCTCCGGCACCGTTGCTACTCTTTGTCATCTCCTCCGCCGTAGTTTCCACCACCGCTTTCTCCGGCGAGGTTTTGTTTTGCTGCTCGCCTTCTTTATTTTCTACGTCTGCACACTCTTCGGCGTCTACTGAGGTGGAATCAGTAAGAAAGTTGGAAATATCTCTACCGAGGTTGAGTTTTTCATAAGCATCGGCGATTGTTTCAGGAGTTTCAGTTTCCTTCGCGGATACATTTTCCGACGAGTTATGAGCAAAAGCTTTCTGCACCGGCTCGTCACCGCAGACTTCAGTCGTAGAACCAGGAGACATTGCGAAGAGAGAGAAAAGATAGAGACCTCTACGTATTCTAGTGAGAGAAAGCAGATAGAAAAAAGCATGCAAAGCTGTACAGGAAGCACGGGTAGGGGTTCATATTTATGCGGGACTTTCGTGTTCAGTGAGGAGTGAGCATTTCCTCTCCAGTTTCCTGAGGTACAATTTCGTTCAGTGTAAACTCTACATACACCTGTCTTTTACAAAAGCGGTAGAGAAAGGTACGGAGATGACGTGTATGTTTATATTTGGCGGTTAATTGGAAAGAGGAAGAATTTGAGAAGACTGATTACTAGATTAAATTGGGCCTATTGTTTCTTGTAACTACAAATATGCCATCCTTCTATTTTTCCCCGAAGGAAAGACAAAATGGTAAACGGTTTATTTAGATATTAGAAGAAGCGTGAGGGCTATTCTTGTCATGCAAAATATACGAGGCGTTTATATTTGTGCCAGCTGGTACCACACACGTTAATGGTGGACACAGGAGGCAAAGAGTGGGAAACGAAAAACAGAATTCGGCAGAGCCAATGAATTTTCGCATGAGCCCAAATTTTTCATTCTTTTTAACTATGCATTCTCTTAAAAATCATTATTCAAAATTTAATTTTTTTTCAAATAATAAGTGTCAAGGGGCTTAATTAATTACTAGTGAACTAATTTGATGTTGTTTTGGACCGCTTATAAGGATCAACACATGCTTTTTATTTTAATATCATAATACGTTTGATCTATAATCTAGGTCGAAATTTAGATTTTATGAATTGATGAGATTGTTGACCTCGATTTTCTTTTGAGTAGTGTGATCAACAAATCTCGATTTCACTCACTTTCACATGTAAAGCTCCTGCACAAGTTATCAAGTTGTAGACCCACGTGATCGTTTCTAGAAAAGACAAAGATTGTCGTAAGCACTTCTAGGTCAATTCCATCAACTATAGATGCATAAATGTATTGGATGAATAGTAGACATGATCCACAATGAGTATACAATATCAGGTTCAAAAGAGAATACCAAGCAAAGTCATTGAGATGGTAAAATTACATTATTTGAAATTACATATGAGCTTTTATAGTAGGTGAAGATGTGGCCACCGTTGGATGAATGACGTGTGGCCTCTCCTGAAGGCCGACTCATCATCCTCAAAGACGTCACCTCTGCGATTCTAGGTTGAGATAGCATTTACAAATTTTGAAAATAAACTGTAGTAAAATTAGTTAATCATCCAGAAGATCTTGTATGAAGTATCTCTTTGATGAGGTGAAGTTATGGAAGATGCCTTGTGGAATAAAAACTCGCCTATTCAAAAATAAACTGTAGCAAATCATGGCACTTCCCCTTCGATCATGGAGGTTTGGTTTCTACATGTTGATTTGACTAAGGTGATTGAATCATTTTGGCTAATCTTTATTTGACGGTCTCGAATAGGTCAGGTAAGCAAATGATGTGATGTGTGAACCTTTAGGTGACTTTTTATTATTTTTTAGCTGACAGCCACGTGCCCAATAATAGGAACCTCATAAGATAATGCGTAATAAAAATCATTAAGCACATGTTAAATAAAGCTTTTTTTATTATAAGGTGATCAAATTTCATTTTTAATTATAACTTTTAGTCAAGCATTTCATAAAACTCACAACTCGTAATCTTAAAAAAATGGGCCAACGTGAGCTAATTATATTGTCATAATTGACTGTAAGGCTTGTTTGGCATGTGTTTTAATTGTAAACACTTCTGGTAAAATATACTCTTATTCACAAATTTCCTTAAAACTCATAATAACCTTCCAAATATGCGATAAGCTCAGCTCCAGTAAATATTAACAAAGCGAAGAATTTACAAGCGTGACAAGGAAAACCACGATTCCACATAAGTTAGAATTACTCTCCTGTAGGGTGATCATATTCCATAGTCATGTGTGCGCTACTCGAGAATAAGTAAATTGTTCAATTTCAAGACTTCTAAATACGTGCACCTCATTTTTCATGTTAATTGAACTCTGTCATTTCAATATTGTCAACTACTTTACCAAGATATTACTACATGCAAGGTCGAACCTGAGGTGAGACATGTGAGGCGGCTGCTTTAAGTCCAAAAATTTGATAAAATAAAAATTAAGACACGATATTCTATATGATTAATAGCAGAAAATTCCCCTAAATATATTTCCATGTGCGATATATTTCCTATCTATTGAAAATCACAAAAAACTCCATGTTTGAAATCTTTTATACGAAAAATTCCCTATCGTCAAGATCCGTCAGATTTGCTATTAAAAACAATAAAAAAAATATCAAAATTAAAAAGGAATAATTGCATTTGCAATACCCAAAATTTTTATTTTTTTGCAAATTATATCCCCTTTTTTTTTTTTTTAGAAAATTTAGCCAAATAGTCGGGTTGGGCAATGAGTTTGGACAAATGGCCTTTGGCCAACATTCAAATGGAATAAAAAATTTGAAATGTTTTAATCGGCAAAATGACAAAGTTGTCTTTCACTTTTAATTTATATCAAAGTATTCACCCAACTTCTTTCATTTCACCTTCTTCTTTCTTCTTCAATTTCACTATGAAACCCTATGCCCCAAATTTGAATTCTAAAACCGTCTTCTTCACCTTAATTTTCAATGCATTTTAAGATTACAATTTTTTTTTTCTTTGATTCAAGTTTATTTCACATTACTTCATCTCTCTTTTATACAAGCTAGTACAACAAAAAATGTAATTTCTCCTTCAATTTTTTCATTTTGAAATATGATTTTGTGCTTTCGTTGGTGTAGGTTTAGAATGAAAAAGCGTACAAATGGTATTTTTTATGATTTCATAGTTTTGAATATTTATTTTACTTTTAGTTGAATTTTTTTAATGTAAATGGATTTTTGAAACATTTGGGATTTTGAAGATGATGGTACGTGATATGCAAATTTGTTTGTTCTTTGATATACCCTGAGACTTAGAGAGTTGCACTATGGGTAATTTGATTTGAGTAATTCGGCACTTTTTAGTTAAATTCTTCATATTATGCTTTAATATATTTCATGATTTTTTGTGAATCCCATTATTGAACTTTGCACTTGTTGATTTCTTAATTTCTTCATATTATTCTTAGCTATTTTTACTACAGTACCCTTATTTATAGAATGGATCTTGACCTACTAAACAATGTATATAAATTGGCAACTTTAAAGGTCGTGTATCCCCTTGACTTTATTGAATCATTTTGTTCTTTAATTGCGTAATAGTTGTTTCATTACGCCTACATTGATTATTACTGTATTTGATTTTGATTGATCTTCTAGGAAAGATAACTAGCATTGAGATCATTAAGAATGGAAACACGCTGATTTTGATTGCGACAGAGGTGGCAGCTCCCGATCTTGATATTCCTCATGTTGATAGCAATTATAGTGGTGGGGGATATGGTTCTAGGGTGACCGAGGTTAGGACTAGTGTTTTACAGTATCCTTTAAAATTATTTTGTTTTAGGGTATATAAAATTTTCACTCGAATCATAAACTTTCATTAGAACAATACAAGTGTTGTTGCTAGACTTATAAGTGTCTATGAGAATTAAACAAGTGCTATTAAAAACTTATAAACTTCCATGAGAAACGACAAAAGTGTCCTTACTGAGTTGAAAATGTAAATGAGAACGGCACAAGTACCGTTATTGACTTACAAGCACCCATTATAATTTATGTCATTTCAATCATTCTTTATCACATGGTAAACATTAATATCTTACATACGTTCGGGGTCCAGGCTCGAGGTCTTTGTGTTGAAAAACAAATCAAATATATGAGAAAATAATAGAATAACACAAGTGCCGTTAGTGAGATGAAAATGACAATTATATCGTTATGTGTGTAAACACATGTATAAGCAATCACGTCATATCTATGATCCAAGAACCAATAAGTTGAACTCATTTATGTTGTAAGATGGACATGACATGTAGAAAAGTTGAGAGATATGCTTATTATGATATTTGAATTGATCGGTAGAATGACTTGTGTGCTTTCACCAGCTCAATAACATATAATCTATATCATTTTAACTGTTTTTTATCATATGGTCAACATTTATGTCTTACATACATTAGAGGGGTACATTTCTATTCAATTTGTTTTTCTTCATATAAGAACGACACATGTATTGTTATGTTTTTAAATATAAGTGTCCATGAGAATAGCATTTGTACCCCTTAATGAGATGAGAACGTCTATGAGAACAGCAAAACTATTGTTATGTTTGTAAATATACTTGTACATGAGAACGACACTTGTACCTTTACTGAGATGAAAATGTCTATGAGAACGGCACAACTACTGCTATGTTTGATTTATAAGTGTTCGTGAGAATGACACAAGTGCCATTTAAAGGTTCCAATGACTTGTGATTTCACCAACTCGATATCATATAATCTATATCAATTCAACAATTCTTTGTCACGTGATCAACCATTCTGACTTTCTTAAGTTAAAGGATCTAACGTTTAAGGTTGTTGCGTTGGAAAAGAAGCAAACTATAATAGAAATCAACATAAGGGCACTAGTGCTATTAAACGTCACATGTGTCATTCTGTCTATAAACATGAGTCTAAGCAACCACGACCTATCCATGCTCCCGAGAACCAATAAGTTGATCTCATTTCAATTACAAGATGAACAAGTTGTTTACAAATGTTGAGAGATTTTCTCATTAATTATATTTTCTAACAAATCAATACAATAATTTGTGATTTCACCAATTCGATATCATATAATCTATGTCAATTGAACCGTTCTTTATCACATAATCAATCTTCTGACTTTCTTAAGTTAGGAGATCCAATATTTAAGGTTGATGTGTTGGAAAAGAAGGAAACTATAGGAGAAATCAACAATTGCCATTACTAATTATGAAACGACACTTGTGTCGTTCTGTCTATAAACACGATTTATAAGCAACCATGATCGGTACGTGCCCCGATAATTAATAAGTTGAACTCATTTAAGTTGCAAGATGGATAAGTCGTTTACAAAATTTGAGAGATATGTTCATTACTTAATCAACATGAAAGCGATACAAGTGTCGTTACGTGTGTAAACACGATATGAATAAATGATACCATGTAGATTTTGAAATTAATTGCTATTAAATAAATAATATGTAATTTTCAAACATCATTTTAATATTTTCTCAGTAAAATAGTCAAGACGATACTAGTGATGTTTTATTATAACAAAAAATAGTATGTTCACATTTTCTTCATAATTCCGTGCTTAATTCCATCTCCGTTTGCCTTCTTCGGTCTTCGTAAACTCAACAAAATAGAATACTTGTACCCATATCATTTCAATAGAATCCATAACTGTAAAAAAATTAAAAAGTTAAATAATTTACTCAAATATATATCAAAATAATATAAAAATAATTATCATATTTATATTATCAAAGCAATCACATTATATTATCAATAACGACAGAATAAAACAAATGGTTGTAATTTCTTTTTACATAGAAAATAATGGCTGTAGTCCTGTTCTATACTACAAATAATGATTGGAGTATCGTTATCATCCAATAGTTGCGAACACAAAAAATACATCAAATACGAAAATAAAATCAACTAAAATATCATTTCATAATATATTTAACAATAAAAGTATCAATGTACATGGAATTTCTAGGCGTACTTTTCTTTTTTCTTCTAATATAATAGAGATTTCAATGTAGATAATATAAAAACCAAATTCTCGTTCTAGTGTTCAAAAGATACTCAAAATAGATGAAAAATATTATGAATAACAAGATTTTAGGATAACAAGTATATTAATTGGAGAACATAGGCGATGCAATTTTGGAGTTGAATTGAGGAATTTAATTAGATTGATAGGTGTGTTAGGGTCTTTCTCAATTGTGAGGCTGTTTTGGACATTTGAAATTATTTGTTTATTGTATTTTATAATTGTAAGTCATTTGACCAACAAATATTGAATGAAGGTTGTTTAACCAAATATGTTTTTTGACCAGATTATTTAACACTCTCCCAACTCATTTCGGAAAACAACAGATTAATAGTTACATATGCGATTTATGATCGAGAAACTAGATACAGAGATTTCACATGAGGATTCTTTCGCATATCAATGAGGAAATATCGAGAATCTCAACGTTGAAATGCACATAAATCAGGGGGCTGTTGGACGCGAACGATGGTGGCTGTGTGGGGATCTAGCAAGGAAAAAGAAGACAATTAATGAGGTTTTCAATATGTAGTTTTGGTATGTGTTGTGTCGAGGGACAAACAGCTAGAAGATTAGAGAAATTTTTTGCCGGCCATGGTGGTGGGCTTAGCTATGTCAACGAGTCGAGCCCGAGCAGAATTTTTGGACCGAGCTTTTTTGGGCCCGAGCCGAGCCAAGCAAAGCCCGGCCAAAAAATATAAGGCTCGACCCGAGCTTTTTGGCCTGAGCCTGATCGTTTTTTTTTTTTTTTGAGAAATCTACATTTTTTACTTAAAGAATTTAAAATTTGTACAGTTTATATGTGTTATAAATGAGGGAACACTAGTATTGGTCTTTAAATAATTTCATAAATTATCTACATTTAGCTATGTCAATGATGACAAGGAAAACCACGATTCCACGTAAGTTAGAATTACTCTTCTACAAGTTAGGTAGGGTGATCATATTCCATAGTCATGTGTGCGCTACTCGAGAATAAGTAAATTGTTCAATTTCAAGACTTCTAAATACGTGCACCTCATTTTTCATGTTAATTGAACTCTGTCATTTCGATATTGCCAACTACTTTACCAAGATATTACTACATGCAAGGTCGAACGTGAGGTGAGACGTGAGGCGGCTGCTCTAAGTCCAAAATTTTGATAAAAGAAAAATTAAGACATGATATTCTATATGATTAATAGCGAAAAACTCCCTTAAAAATATTTTCATGTGCGATATATTTCCTACCTATTGAAAATCACAGAAAACCTCATGTTTGAAACCTTTTATACGAAAAATTCCCTATCGTCAAGATCCGTCAGATTTGCTATTAAAAATGGTAAAAAAAAAATCAAAATTAAAAAGGAATGATTGCATTTGCAATACCCAAAATTTTTATTTTTTTTGAAAAATTATATCCATTTTTTTTTCCAGAAAATTAGCCAAATAGTCGGGTTGGGCAATGAATTTGGACAAATGGCCTTTGGCCAACATTCAAATGAGATAAAAAATTTGAAATGTTTTAATCCGTAAAATAACAAAGTTGCCTTTCTCTTTTAATTTATATCAAAGTATTCACCCAACTACTTTCATTTCACCTTGTTCTTTCTTCTTCAATTTCACTGTGAAACCCTATTCCCCATATTTGAATTCTAAAACCGTCTTCTTCACCTTAATTTTCAATACATTTCAAGATTACAAAAAGTTTTTTTCTTTGATTCAAGTTTATTTCACATTACTATCTTTGATACAAGCTAGTACAACAAAAAAAAGCTTATTTCTCCTTCAATTTTTTCATTTTGAAATATGATTTTGCGCTCTCGTTGGTGTAGGTTTAGAATGAAAAAGCATACAAATGGTATTTTTTATGATTTCATAGTTTATTTGTATATTTATTTTAGTTTTAGTTGAATTTTTTTAATGTAAATGGATTTTTGATACATTTGGGGTTTTGAAGATGTTGGTATGTGATATGCAAATTTGTTTGTTCTTTGATATACCTTGAGACTTAGAGAGTTGCACTATGGGAAATTTGATTTGAGTAATTCGGCACTTTTTAGTTAAATTCTTCATATTATGCTTTAATATATTTCATGATTTTTTGTGAATCCCATTATTGAACTTTGCACTTGTTGATTTCATAATTTCTTCATATTATTCTTAGCTATTTTTACTACAATACCCTTATTTATAGAGTGGATCTTGACCTACTAAACAATGTATATAAATTGGCAACTTTAAAGGTCGTGTATCCCCTTGACTTTATTGAATCCTTTTGTTCTTTAATTGTGTAATAGTTGTTTCATTACGCCTACATTGATTATTACTTTATTTGATTTTGATTGATCTTCTAGGAAAGATAACTAGCATTGAGATCATTAAGAATGGAAACACGCTGATTTTGATTGCGACAGAGGTGGCTGCTCCTGGTCTTGATATTCCTTATGTTGATATCAATTATAGTGGTGGGGGATATGGTTCTAGGGTGACCAAGGTTAGTACTAGTGTTTTACGGTACCCTTTAAAATTATTTTGTTTTAGGGTATATAAAATTTTCACTCGAATCTAAGGATTTTGATATTTTGGACAATGCAAAAAAGTTGTAGACTACATTTGAAAATGCACATATCAGTAGGATGACATTATTATGGGAGATGGAATTTTTTTTTTTTTTAGTACATGTTTGGCTTTAATTAAATATCGTTGTGTATTTTTACAGTGTTATATCTTAAGAAAACAGCATGAGTGGTGTTACCAAACTTATAAGCATCACGAGAACGGCACAAGTGACATTGCATGAATTATAAACTTTCATTAGAACAATACAAGTGTCGTTGCTAGATTTATAAGTGTCTATGAGAATGAAACAAGTGCTATTAAAAACTTATAAACTTCCATGAGAAATGACAAAAGTGTCCTTACTGAGTTGAAAATGTACATGAGAACGGCACAAGTACCGCTATTGACTTATAAGCGCCCATTATAATTTATGTCATTTCAATCATTCTTTATCACACCGTAAACATTAATATCTTACATGCGTTAGGGGTCCATGCTTGAGGTCTTTGCATTGAAAAACAAATCAAATATATGAGAAAATAATAGAACAACACAAGTGCCGTTAGTGAGATGAAAATGACAATTGTATCGTTATGTGTGTAAACACGTGTATAAGCAGTCACGTCCTATCTATGATCCGAGAACCAATAAGTTGAACATCCGAGAATCAATAAGTTGAACTCATTTATGTTGTAAGATGGAAATGTCATGTAGAAAAGTTGAGAGATATGCTTATTATGATATTTGAATCGATCGGTAGAATGACTTGTGTGCTTTCATCAGCTCGATAACATATAATCTATATCATTTTAACTATTCTTTATCATATGATCAACATTTATGTCTTATATACATTAGACGGGTACATTTCTATTCAATTTGTTTTTCTTCATATAAGAACGACACATGTATTGTTATGTTTATAAATATAAGTGTCCATGAGAATAGCACTTATACCCTTTACTGAGTTGAGAACGTATATGAGAACAGCAAAACTACCGTTATGTTTGTAAATATATTTGTACATGAGAACGACACGTGTACCTTTACTAGGATGAAAATGTCTATGAGAACGGCACAACTACCGTTATGTTTGATTTATAAGTGTTCGTGAGAATGGCACAAGTGCCATTTAAAGGTTCAAATGACTTGTGATTTCACCAACTCGATATCATATAATCTATATCAATTCAACAATTCTTTGTCACATGGTCAACCATTCTGACTTTCTTAAGTTAGGGAATCTAATGTTTAAGGTTGTTGCATTGAAAAAGAAGCAAAATATAAGAAAAATCAACATAATGACACTAGTGCTATTAAACGTCACATGTGTCATTCTATCTATAAACATGAGTCTAAGCAGCCACGACCTATCCATGCCCCCGAGAACTAATAAGTTGATCTCATTTCAATTGCAAGATGAACAAGTCATTTACAAATGTTGAGAGATTTTCTCATTAATTATATTTTCTAACAAATCAATACAATGATTTGTGATTTTACCAACTCGATATCATATAATCTATGTCAATTAAATCGTTCTTTGTCACATAATCAATCTTCTGACTTTCTTAAGTTAGGGGATCCAATATTTAAGGTTGATGTATTGGAAAAGAAGGAAACTATAGGAGAAATCAGCAATTGCCGTTACTAATTATGAAACGACACTTGTGTCGTT
>CAIGRB010174326.1:0-12346 GCA_903798255.1 Fraxinus quadrangulata
TTGGATGCCTACGACAACACACCAAAGAGGTAATGTCAAAGAAGAGAAAACTGGAAGAATATGAAATGGTGAAGTTGACCGAAGAATGTAGCGCTATTCTCCAAAAGAAGCTCTCTCAGAAAAGAAAATATCCGGGCAGCTTTACTATTCCATGCACCATTGGAGACTCTTCTTTTGATAAAGCCCTTTGCAAACTTGGAGCAAGCATCAACTTGATGCCCTTATTAGTGTTCAAGAAGTTAGGTCTTGGAGAGGTAAAACCCACAATAGTTACCCTATGACTAGCTAACAGGTCCCTCACATATTCAAGAGGAATCATCGAAGACGTTTTAGTAAAGGTTGATAAATTCATCTTCCCTGCTGAATTCGTGGTTTTGGATATGGAAGAAGATCTAGAGATTCCATTGATTCTCGGTAGGCCATTCTTAGCAACTAGAAGAGCATTAATCGATGTACAAGGTGGGCAGTTGACTTTGAGAGTAAATGAAGAAGAAGTGATGTTTAATATCTACCAAGCAATGAAATTTTCTGATGACGCTGATACTTGCCATAGAATTGACTTCATTGATGCTATCGTGAAGGAAGAGAAAACATTCATTGAAGACCCTTTGGAGCATTGTATGATGGTTAGTGCAACAACAGATGACATTGACACTTCTGGGGGTTACACAGGAAACAAGGACTTAGTTGATAGCATATTGGCTCTTCAATCGTTGCCAGTTGATGGTAATCCTTCACATATTGATGATATTCAGCATGCAGTGGGCTCAGACGACAGCAAGGATGATGAAAGCAGTAAATTTGAACTGAAGTAACTTCTATAGCACATTCAATGCGCATTTTTGGAGGCAAACTCTACATTTCCAGTGATCATTTCTTCTTCATTAACCTAGGACGAAGAGGACAAACTATTGAAAGTGTTAAGAGAACATAAAGCTGATTTGGGTTGGTCTATAGCTGATATCAAGGGGATAAGTCCTACAGTCTGCATGCACAAAATCCTCATGAAAGACTCTTTACAGGCCGTCTATTGAACATCAAATGAGACTAAATCCAGCTATGAAATAAGTGGTAAAAGCAGAGATACTCAAGTTACTGAAAGTCAGGATTATATTTACTATTTCAGATAGTGCATGGGTTAGTCCAGTATAGGTGATACCAAAGAAAGCAGGAATGACTGTGGTCAAGAATGACAACAACGAGCTGATACCTACAAGAACAGTGACTGGTTGGAAGGTTTGCATTGAATACAGAAAGATGAACAAAGCAACTGGAAAAGATCACTTTCAACTTCCAAATACCTACAAGAACAGTGACTGGTTGGAAGGTTTGCATTGATTACAGAAAGTTGAACAAAGCAACTGGAAAAGATCACTTTCCACTTCCATTCATGATCAAATGCTGGATAGACTAGCGGGCTACTATCATCATTGTTTACTTAATGGTTATTTTGGCTACAATCAGATCGCAATAGCACCAGAGGATCAGGAGAAGACGACACTCACATGCCCATATGGAACCTTTGCTTATAGACAGATGCCATTTGGATTATACAACACTCCATTTTCAGATATGTATGATGGCTATCTTTGTGGACATGATAGAGGACATTATGGAGGTATTTATGGATGATTTTTCTATTTTTGGTACTTCTTTTGATAATTGCCTTCACAATCTCTTTCTAGTGTTGCAGCGCTATGAAGAAAAGAATTTAGTTCTTAACTAGGAGAAATGTCATTTCATGGTACAAGAAGGAATTGTGTTAGGTCACCATGTTTCAGCAAAGGGATTGGAAGTCGACGGAGTTAAGATAGATACAATTACAAGGTTACCACGATCCACTAATGTCAAAGGAATTAGGAGTTTCTTGGGTCACACTGGGTTTTAGAGGAGATTTATTAAAGATTTCTCGAAAATTGCTAAACCCCTTTGCAATCTTTTGGAAAAGGACAACCTTTGTCTTTGATGATGACTACCTCAAAGCATTTAAAGCAATAAAGGAGAAATTCGTTACAACTCTAGTTATGATAGCACTGAATTGGGATCAACCATTTGAAGTAATGTGTGATGTTAGTGATTATACAGTATGAGCAGTTTTAGGACAACGATGTGAAAAGATTTTCTGGGCAATTTACTATACTAGCAAAATCTTGAATGGAGCTCAATTAAACTACACCACCATAGAAAAAGAGATGTTAGCAGTTGTCTTCGCGTGTGACAAATTTAGATCTTATCTAATTGGCACCAAGGTATTCATCAACACAGATCATGTAGCGATCCAGTGTCTATTTGAAAAAGAAAGATGCTAAGCATTACTTAATTCGGTGGGTTTAGTTGTTACAAGAGTTCGACGTGGAAATTTGGGAAAGAAAGGCAATGAGAATATGGTTACTGATCATCTTTCATGGTTGGAGAATGAAGAGGTGATAGATAACATTCGGATTAAAGAATCCTTTCCTAACGAGCTTCTTATGCTGATTTTGTAAACTACTTGGCTTGTGGATGGATGCCACCTGACTTGAATTTTCACTAAAAGAAGAAATTCTTACATGATGTCAAGTCGTATCTATGGGACAATCCACTTCTCTTCAGAAAATGCGCGGATATGATGATTAGGAGATGTGTCCTTGTGGAGGAGACAATGCGCGGATATAATGATTAGGAGATGTGTCCCTGTGGAGGACACAAAATCAATCATGGAACATTGTCATTCCTCACCTTGTGCAGGTCACTTTGGTCCTACACGTACTGCCTCTAAAGTATTAAAGTTGGAATTCTATTGGCCAACTCTTTTCAAGGATTGCTACACATTTCTAAAGACTTGTGACCATTGTCAATTTACTGGGAATATCTCTAGGCGTCATGAGCTTTCATTGACTAATATGCTCGAGGTTAAATTATTTAATGTATGGGGTATAGACTTTATGGGCCCTTTTCCACCGTCCTTTGGCAAGATCTATATCCTCCTTGCAGCCGACTATATTTCCAAATGAGTTGAGGCCATCGCTACACCAACAAATTATGGGAAGGTAGTTTTGAAGTTTCTATAGAATTACATCTTCACGCGATTTGGCACGCCTAGGACAACAGTAAGTGATGAAGGTACACATTTCTGTAACAAACTTTTCAATTCTCTTTTGGCTAAATATAATGTCAGGCACAAACTAGCACTTGGTTATCATCTCCAATCCAATGGACAAGCTAAGGTCTCCAACATGGAGATTAAACAAATTTTGGAGAAAACAGTGAACACCAACCGCAAGGATTGGGCTCATAAACTCGATGAAGCACTGTGGGCATATCGAACAGCTTTCAAAATGCTAATTGGAATGTCACCTTATCGGTATTTGGAAAAATGTGTCACCTACCGATCGAATTGGAGCATCGGGCCTATTAGGCTTAAAGAAATTGAACATGGATATGACATTAGCGGGTGCACAACGTCTATTTCAACTCGATGAGCTTAACGAGTTTCGAAACGAAGCATATGAAAATGCAAAAATATACAAGGTGCGAACAAAGCTATAGCACGACAAGAAGATCTTAAGGAGGGAATTCAAACCTGGAGAACAGGTTCTTCTGTTCAATTTTCGCTTAAAATTTTTTCCGGGCAAGATGAGATCACGATGGTCGGGACCTTTCGTCGTCCATAAGGTGTTCACCTTTGGTTCAGTGGACTTGATAAGCAAGGATGAATCCATATTTAAAGCGAACGGTCAACGGCTCAAACATTATTATAGTGAAGAAGATTGGAATGTTGAAGAAATTGCCCTTGGAGAGTCAACTTAGATCCACATCGTCAAACTAATGACGTTAAAGAAGCACTTCTTGGGAGACAACCCAAATTCTATACCTTTATTTTAGTTTTCAATTCTTAAGATTTTCCCATTTTGGTTAAGTTAGTAACGTGTGTTTGTTTTTTTAGGTATATTCTCAAGTGCGGAGTATCGGACTTAGATGACTATGGGGAAGGGCCATGATGGAGTTGCAGGTGAATTTTTTTACAGTGAGCTTGGCACTGCGGTGCCCATATTGGACGCTGTAGTGCTCCCTTTAAAATTTTTTTTTTTTTAACAGAGATTCGGGCAGCGCCCGAACTTAAAAGAAAACAAAAATGAGGAGAAACCCCATTTTTTATTTTTTTCCTTCTTCTCACCTTTCTATTCCTCTCCCCAATCCCCATTACTCATATCTTCTCCTCCTTCTCCATTTGCATTTTCATCTTCTTAAAGCTTCTTCTCTCTCTCTCTTTCTCTCTTCCCTTCACACCACACTTTCCCCATTTACATAACTCTTGTAGAATCATAGTTTGTTTTCTTTTGCCCCTCTTCTTTTTAACTTGGTGGCTTCTTCCATGGCCTGTTTTTACACATTTGTTGGTGCATTTGGGTAAGTTCTTGGTTGTTTGGGATGTGTGTTGTCATTTAGGTTTTGGAAAATTGAAGGTTTGGTGTTTGGTGTTTTAGTAGGGATAGTGCTTACAAGGTGTTTGAGAAATTGCCAGAGTGACTGCTTGTGTGCTATTGTGGTGCTTTCATCGGGGTTCGTGGATTGTAGTTTCGAATTAGGTGTTCAGTATTGTCCAACTTGGTGGAAGAGGATATCTTGGCTTGTTTTGGGCGGTTTACTTCAGCTTGCCTTTGGTATTATTGAGAGCTATTGTGGATTCTTACATCATGCTTCCCTTGAAGAAAACCAAAACCACGGCATCCTCGTCTACCACTTCTTATGATCGGCAGCATTTTGTGAGCCCCGAGGCGGAAGAACGTTTTAAACGGATGGTGATACATCGGAACTACATCTCGGTGTGAGGTTTTGAACATTTACTGCCCGAGGAAATACAAAGTCTGGGATGGGATACTTCTGTTTTGCAACCCGGGGCAACTTCCATTCCTTTGGTGAAAGAGTTTTATGCAAATGCAAAGAAGCACGAGAACTTCAAGATGTTTGTCCGGGTCATTGGATCTCATTTGATAGTGGTTCCATAAATTCCTTCTATCACATCCGAAATATTCCAGATAATGATTACTCAAGGTTGCCAGATGAGGGGGTTGACCCAGGCATATTACATCAGTTGTTTACTCACGACGGTACTGAATGGAAGTGGAATGCCAGTGGGGTGGCTAATTTCCCTGCCTCCGACCTGACTAGTAATTGTAAAATTTAGCATCATTTCATCTCCACCAAACTGATTCCGAGTAGCAAACTTAGTGAGGTGACGAAGGAACTGGCTATATTGAATTATGCAATTCAAGAGGGATACTCCATCGACGTTGGGAAGGTTATTCAGAATAGTATCCTATGCATCTTAGTCGGGTCTGCTATTGGGAGCTTGGGACACCCTTCCTTAATCCATGATCTGTGTATACTTGGGGATGTTACCACGTGGGAATCTGAAGAAGTGTTACACTCTCGGCCAGCACTCACGAGGGATTTTCGGGGCAAGCTCGTGGGGCTTCGAGACAGACCTAGGTCCTCTTAGTTTTCTCATCAACCCCCACCGCCTCTTCAGATTGGTGATGGACTTGCGCTTGAATAATTGGCAGGAAGAAAGTAGGGATAAGTGAATGAGTTGCAACCCTCCATTTATGCCCAGTTTCAATATCAAAAGCTTGCATTGATGTCAAGGCTTCTACGCATCCTGATTTTACATTTCCGCCACCGTTGTCGTTTCCATCTCATTTCCAACATCCGGCTCCACAGGTGACGATAAGGATCTTTGATGTTCTCACTACGATATCCTTCCCTTTTATATCTTTTCCATTGGGGACAATGTGCTATTTAAGTTTGGGGTGATACTTTAATATAATTGTCTTCTGACGGTTTATTTACTTGTGTGTATGTTTAATTAATTTATTTGCATTAATGTGAATTTTGTGAAAAAAATTGCATGCTTGTATGGGTTGGATATTTTTGCTGGCAATGATGCATATAAAAAATGGCTTGGTTGTGAATTGTGAATAAGTTATGTGCTTGAGCATAAGTCTTTCTTACCTTTGCAAAAAAATTTGACATAAATGCACGTAAATTGAATATGGCATTGGACAAGAATAGTTGATTCATAAATGATATAGGATGAATTAACAACCTTAGAAGAGCGATCCATAAAACCTATAACATTATCACGCCTTTAAACCAAATTTAGGATGTTTTGGTGGTTGGTCTATTGCAGGGAAACTTGGAGATAAATGTGGATTCCATTTATGTTACAGTTGTGTAGATTGTATGAGACCATTAGGATGAAGATTCGGTGAAAACCCTAAGTTAGGGGTTGACTCTCGGGAATAAGTGTTTTATAAGGGTCATCGCACTAATCACTGCATAAAAGAAAAAAAAATGGTTATGATGTCACTTTAAAAGATCCCTATGAGGACAACATTAACAATATCATTGTGAAACGTCTCTTCGTAGCATTTATGACTCAAGTGATAAAGCCTATAAGAGTTTAAAACCTAGTGCCCTGATGTCATCTGATTTCGGAGTCATCGACCTAAAACTTACTACATGGGTCATTTAGAAAACTTAAGGGAGAGACGTTCGCACATAGGATTCGTAAAAATATATATCTGAAAAGCATGTGCATGAAACAGAATACGCACTACATATGTGCCTTGATTAAGCCCCAGAACACTTGTTTTAGAGGATTAAACCTTTGATAAGGGGTTAGTAACTTAATTTAGTCCTGAAGGTTGAGGCCATCAAAAGAATAAGGAGAATCCTCATTTGTTGATAAGTAAATTGCAATCAGTAACATCTACCCAAATGAGATAGGGTAAGGAATAGTGACTTAATATCTAATCTTAGATTACGCCCTCGGGGAAAAGATTGAAAAGAAATTAAGTTTGGGGGTGTGTGAATCCTACGAGCGTAGAAACGAGAAAATTGACTCTTAAGGTCAGGAATTGAATCGACTTATAATTGTACAGCGCTGTATTTGATTTATCACACACACACACACACACACACAATCTGCATTAGAAAGGCAAGGATTTGGTTGTTGTATTATAAATTTGAAGTTATTCATAAATTCAATATTTCATCGTCATTGTTGAGCCATAAAAACAATCTATCCAACCAAATATGCATTTTAATCTTTTGGTAGCATGTTTCATTTGTTTGTTTATGAGTTTTATTTGCATAGTCTTTTGTGTTTGCTTGAGGACAAGCAAAGAATTAAGTTTAAGAGTATTCGATGAGTGTAAATCTCTCATTAAATTAATACCTTTAAATTATAATTTTCGGCATGTTCTTGAGCATTTTGATGTGTTTGTTCATGTTGTTTTGAAGTTTAAATATATTGGAGAAAATAACGTATTTTGGAGCTTGGGATGGAGTCATGTGTGATCATAGAAGTAGACATGAAGAGGAGGTGAAACAAGGAAAAAAATGAAGTAAAAAAGGGCAAAGACTTGAGGCCCACGGTGCCACGATTGAGCGCCAGACACAAAAAAATGAGCAGAGAGCTGGGCACCGCTGCGCCAGCTTGAGAATACCAATGGAAGACACGGCACTGCAGCGCCGATCCTGGGCGCCACAACGCCGCGCCCTGAGAAAGTAAAAGTGTGTGTTTTTTTTCATCTTTTTGACCTAGCCCAACTCAAATCCGTGTTGACATCTTGAGAGGGTATAAATGCAAACTTAAAGACCTAACTGAGGGAGGGAGGAAGGACAGCTTTGAAGACAAGGAAAAAAGAAAAACCATCTAGAGCAAAAAGGACAAGAAATTGGAGAAGAATTCAAGCGGCAAAACAGTTTTTCTTATCATTTTCTTCCCCATGTTCTTTAATTCAAAATTTAATATGTTTTTTTAGTAGTCATGAACTAATTTCAATATCTAGGGTTTGATGTAACTGAACTTGAGACATGTTTGTATTCTTTTATAGTTAATTCATTTGATTTCCCGTTAATTCATTTGCGTTAATTCTTGCAAATTGCTTTCAATTACCTAATCAATAATTGAATGATTTAATGTGTTAAATTTCGGTACTCGAGAGAGAGAAATTTATGCGTAATCTAAGAATAACATGATCTAAGAAATTATAGGTTTCGAGAGAAAGTATAATTCCATTAAGGCTTATTCCATTTAAGAATCATGTTTTCATCATTTCTATAGCATTAATTCGAAATAGAGATATTTGAATTAAAATATAGAAATAAGTTCTATTTAACACTCGAGAGAGGGAATAGAATTTAAATTGTGATTTTTGCCTATGAATTCAGGAAAAATTGATAGAAGTAACTATAGAAGTTGAAAAATAATGTTGATAGTGAGGTGAAATCAATCACTATGTTTTCTCGCATTGATAATTCTCTTATAAATTATTTTCATTTCATTTGAATTATTAAACATTCATATTACTTTGGGATTAAAAAAAAAAACCTTGAATTGAAAATTGATTCTTCTAGATAAACTAGAGGCTGATATAATTATAGTATTTGGTAGGAATTAAATTACAATCCATGTGGATTCGACACTTAACTCTACTACTATATAAAAAAACTTGACACCATACACTTACAGCATAATTCACGGTATAGAAAACGTGTGACAGAAACCAATAACTATTTTAAATGTTATAAACAAGCGATCAGAAGTGCATGAATTAATTTTGTGCAAATATAGTAAATTAATTAAAAATATTAATTAAT
The DNA here is from genome assembly GCA_903798255.1 of Fraxinus quadrangulata. Taxonomy (NCBI): domain Eukaryota; kingdom Viridiplantae; phylum Streptophyta; class Magnoliopsida; order Lamiales; family Oleaceae; genus Fraxinus; species Fraxinus quadrangulata. The sequence goes on from CAIGRB010174326.1 coordinate 8,650, forward strand.
TTTTCATTCCATTTTTAGCAATCTTTGTATAGACGTTATGTACTTTTAGCCATTATAATAAGTTAAAGTATAAATGAATAAAGCCGATAAATTTTCCCAAATAATTTGAAATCATATTAGAAGAATTTTCAAAGAGGTAACAAGCTCTAACAATGATAGTGCTATATCATTATTTGTTGTTCAAAATTAGCCCTTTTTGGGTTGAAATGGAAATGAGTTAATGATGAAATTGGAAGAAATATTGGGTGATTTTTGCTTAACCATGCATATGCATAGGCTAATGGTCATGCGTATGCATGGCCTTATCTATAGAAAATAGAGGCATTATTGGTTCAAAAAAATTAGCCGTTAGACTGATTTTTTATTTGATTTTTCAGTGCCTTTTGGTGGAAAATTCTCAACTTTTTACGGGGGTTTGGAACATTTTCGTGATATAATCATCATTCATTCTATACTTGAATATTTCCCTATTCTAAATACATGTTCAAACCTTCTTCAAGTTTTCAACAAGTTCAACTAGAAAGAATCATTTTGCTTTTACGTTTATTGAAAGTTTGTCAATCCTCTAAACTATTTGTCGAAAATCATAAAAGCATACTAGATGAGGCAAATATCGTTTTTAGGACAGTGTATCATATACGTGTTCTCGCCTCAGTCATCATTTCTATCTTAATCAAGTTTTCATCTCCTTCATCTCCTCTTCAATATTTCCTACAAGCAGGGTTACAAACACAAGAATAATGCAAAATGGCTTCTTGTTTCGTCTACAAAAGAAATGGATTAGTATCACTCTTCTTCTCTTTTTCTTTTTCTTTTTACCTTTAAGCTATACCCAACATGCTCTAAGCATTCAAAGGGTAATAACAAGTCATTCGATAAGTGGATAAGTTTTAACACTATTAACTTATTATAAAATCATATCCTTGATAAATAGTACTGGTTGTTACGATTTGTACGATGCGTTTATAAAACTTTTAATGAAGTTCAGTATGAAATATAAGTATATCTAAAAGTAATAAAGACACCGGAAGAACTTTACCTATGTGACCTTTGAGGTGGTGTTGTCTCAATAAAGAGTTAAAGTTTTTCTTTTAAAAGTTCAACGAATAGAATAAGTGTAAGGCCATAATATCATTAAACGAGTTTGAGAAACTTGTGAAAATATAACACTTGTGTATGTGATTTCACCAGTATTGTCATAAGGAATAACTGGTTCAAAGCTATCTACTTGAAATTTCGATAATAGTTTGTGAGATTTATACTATGGTTAGATTCAAATCGAGAAATATCTAATTCTTACGCTAGTGTTACTAGGTATGAATAGGTAGGAATTTTGAACATATGAGGGATTGTTTTATAATTATTTTTTGTCCAAAGCTTGGGCCACTTTTTTTTTAAGGTTAAAACATGAATGAATTAATGATGAAATTGGAAGGCATATTGGGTGGTTTTTGCTTAACCATGTGTATGCATAGGCTAAATGGCCATGCATACGCATGACCTTGTCTATAGAAAATGGAGGCATTTTTACTTCTACCACTTATACACATGGATATAACCATCTGTATGCGTACGCATGATTCAAAACATTTAGCCTTTAGGCTGATTTTTTATTTGAATTTCTGGTGCCTTTTGGTGGAAAGTTTTCAACTTTTTCACAAGTATTTGGAGCCTTTTCGTGATATAATGTTAGAAATCTATAAATAGGTGATAGATTTCCAAATAGATTTCCAATTCCAAATATAAGAAAACAACATTAGAAATCATCATTCATTCTACACTTGAATTTTTCCCTATTCTAAAAACATATTCAATCATTCTTCAAGTTTTCAAGTTCAACTAGAAAGAATAATTTTGCTTTAACGCTTATTTCTTGAAGGTTTGTCAATCCTCTAAACTGTTTGCTGAAAATTTTAAAAGTATACTAGAGGAAGCAAATATCGTTTTTAGGATAGTATATCATACGCATATTCTAGCTTCACTCATCATTTCTATCTTATTCAAGTTTTCATCTCCTCTTTAATATCTCCAACAACAAGGTTACAAATACAAGAATAGGTCCAACACGCTCTAAGCATTTGCATTCAGCATGCTTAGAAGAAGAATCCGGTTGCGAATGGCTGCTATGACAACAATAGAGATTTTTCAATGCGACTGCTCCATTACTATCACCCATGGCCCATGGAGCAGTGGGTCCCAAAGCATCAGGAGGACTGGAGGTGCTAGTAGAGGGAGCGGGAAAACTGACTTCGCTATCGAGTACGGATGCGAGTGGAGAGGAAGGCTCGTCCTTGGGGGGACTCGGATTGTAAGGATGAGTTGGTAGGAGAGGCAGATGGGCTGTAGGATTTCGGAGTAGAGGATTTTGGTGCCAGTGTTGGGGGTACAGGCACTGGTAACGATTTTGGGGTGGCAGAAAAGGCTATTCTTTTCTTTGGAGACGTGGTACAGATTTTGGGAAAGACGATTTCGGTGCTGGTGATGAAGATGGAAAGCTGTTCAAAGAGGAATTGGTCGCCACCACTTCGGTGACAGCAACGAAAATCAATGCAAGAACAAACAATTGACTGGCCATTTTTAAAAGCACAATGTTTCACTTTGTTGTAAATTGCATTACTTTTCTATAGTTTGCTTAAAACACTGCACATGTGATGAATATAAGAAAATGAATGACATATTTCTTACAAGTCGGTGTAGGAGAGGCCAGTACAGGCAGATGAGATGGTGACAAACTGATGGTTGAACTATTTTTGTATCCTTATTAAAGAGGGAAAAGGAGATTTAACTCCGTAAGTGTTATGACCTAAATTCAATCGATTTTGGATATAAATACTTTTATTATATAATTGATGCATTCTATTTATGACAGATTTATAATTTAAATTGATATCCCATTAAATTAAATAATAGATTCCATAGATTCAAGTTTTAATAATTTGTTAATCATAAGGAGTTGTAATTGTAAGATACAAATTATATATGACTAAATCTTAAATCATCTGTGATCATAAATAATAACGAGATACGGATATCGTTATTACGGACATACCATCGCATGTGACATTTCTTACTTATGAAGTAAGTAACTGATCTCACAAGTTAAAGTGCGGGACACTTAAATGAACTCGTAAATGTTTTGTTATAGAACAAAATATTGGAAACCCGCTGGGGAGGTTCCACATGGATAACTATTTGAGTGTTTGTGGTTAATCTCTAATAAGATATTTAATTAAAATTTGGTTTTAATTAAATAAATTTGCAAATTAATATGATTAATTAATTATTTAATTGTTCCGATCAATTTCTCTAAATTGGTTTAAACAACCATAATTGCTAGAAACTTGAAACAAATTTTCATATAATATTAGATATTATATATGAAAACATTTAAATGTTTTGTTAGTGGATGATTATGTACTCGACCATGTGGCTGTATTGAATATTTAATTTAATTTTTGTTGTTTTATGGGTTTGGGAGCTCTTATTTATTTTGAACATGCGAGTTCGATGTAATTATTATGGGCATATATTTCTAATTATTTAGGTCTACGTGTCAACTAGTATATGATACATGTTGCAGTTGGACTAATTGAAAATATAAAAAGAGGATAGACCATAGAGATGGAATATTGTATGATTCAATATTATGTCCTTTAGGAACTGATCAACTAATCTTCCTTGTCCACACTATTATATA
>CAIGRB010174329.1:9776-31676 GCA_903798255.1 Fraxinus quadrangulata
CTGATCCTGACTTGCACTTCTTTCTTTTATATTTTTCATCATTACATATTGGTTAGTGCACTCAATCTCGAATCCGAAATCTAGAATTTCATACTCCTTTGAAACAAGGCTGCAACGGTCTTTGATACGTCGCCTCAAGAGTGTCAACTCCTCCTCAAGATGCTAGTAATAAATAAATGTAAATTAAATATAATATGTAATAAGATGTTTTTAGATGAATGAAGTTTACTAACCTTAATACTAATGTCTTATGTTATATCCATTATAGCTATCAGTGTATCTCTTTTGTGCAAATTGCCTTTTTCCATCATCCCAATACGCATTGCATAAAATAATTGAAATTAGTTTGAAATATGTAAAAGTAGAACTATAAAAGTTAAGTTATTTAGATTTTTACTTGGATGTATTTTTTACTATCAAATCTGTAATTTCTATGTATCTCTCCATAGGATAGTCCTCCAAAGGAAACCTCTTTGAAAATTGTATTTGCTTTCACTTAACCTTTTTTTTTTTCATTTTGTGAATGTTTCAACATGTTGAGATGTTAAACTTCTATAGAGAGAAACATCTTCTTGAACACAAGTTATTGCAGTTTACATGTTGGATTGCCACTCCGATAACTTATTCAGTATACTATACTGTTATGTTCTTCACTGATGTATGATGTTATAGAAGTCAAACTGGTGTTGAAGTAATTTTTCATGGTTGACTGCATGTCTTCGTACTGCTGTTGGTGTGACAGTTGTTGTTGTTCTTGAAAGTGTTCTTGCTGCCAGTTATGCTGCTGTTGAAACAATTCTTGTTGGTTTTGAAGAATTGCTTGGTAGTGATTTGTTGATTCATTAATGATGTCATCTTGAAGGTGTTGCACAAATTTGATACATCTGATGCTAAATGTTGTCTATGTATGGTGAGCATATCTTCCATATATTGTCTAGTATGCTATCTATGTATGTTGAGCATCTCCTCAATTTCTTGTTTAGTGACATAATTGCCGGACTTTGCTCGGCTAGACTCGAGTCCAAAAAAGCTCGAGTCGAGCCTGAGCTTTTTTTTGGGCTCAAGCTCGACTTAACTCGACTCGTTAACATAGCTAGCGGTGGGCTATGGCCGATGACGGCAAACGATGCCGATATGTGGTTGGATGGGTTTTCAAGTGGCGGTGGGTTTGGAGGAGGATAAAGAAGATGTACATTTGTTAGTTTTCTTCACATATTTTTTGTTTCTCTAAATTAGTTTTAACTTATTTTAATATAGTAAATTGAAAGTTATTATATTACCCTTTACAAAAAATATAAAAAAAAATGGTCAAACTCAATTTCTTGATCAATTAACAGATATTTGGATGTAATCCATCTATTGGAACCCCAATAGCAACGTTTCAAAAAATTAGGATTAGGGGCGACGGCTGCAACGAATGAAAGGTCAAGGGAAAGTCGCAACTGTTTGAAATGTTTGAAGCCTCTGCTATAATTATCCCTTTTTTTATTTAATTACAATCATGAATTTGCAACCCCCCGAGCTCAAGCTAATCAGGAAAGCTAAGTCCCTATTTGATGGTCATTATTTAGCAAAAATAAATTATGAATAGTGAATTTTTGGATAATGTTTTATTAAAAAGTAAAAAAAAAAAAAGTTTTGAATTTACGTTGCTAATATTTTATTATATAAATGTGTGATAAAAAATGAGTATATATAATAAAGAGTTTTGAAACAATAATTGTCAAACATGGGCTAAAGTTTAAAAAAGGAAAAGCAGATTAAAAAATGATATTTAGCTCCAGTGAAGCTGCAATCCAATCTAAATAGCATTGATGTCATTTATTTCACTTTTCATTTAACATGTCCTCTAGTATCACGTAAACTGGGGTTACAATCGGTTATGTAACATTATTCAAACAGATAATGGTCAATATTTTTGTCAAAGAGGAGAAATTGGTTTTTTTAATCCTCAACCTTTACTTATTATACACTTTTATCCTCAATCTTTAATTATTGACAGTATAATCTCAACCTTCCACTTGTTGGCTGCCAACGTCCTTATGTTGGTGAAAAAGACTTATTTGTCCTTTTATTTGACAAAAAATAAATGAAAGAGAACAAAAATAATGTAGAACAAATTTCACTTCTTCAGCCAAGCCTTCTCCCATCGTAGCCAGCGGTTGCCACCCCTGCCCACCCTCGCTTCCGGCCACTTTCGCCATTGCATTTCCCACCCACCATCTGTACGTTGTCCGCCATGACCATGGGAGAGGCAAAATGCAGATCTGCTTCCTTTTAATCCCAGATGTTCAATTTTTATCTGCTATTTCTCTTCTTTTTTGGGAATTTCAATAAATTTTGTGTACCTATGGTCCTATAGATGCATATACTTGCATAAATTCTAAGCACTCAATTTTACCAATCGCATCCTTCTATTGGATCGCCGGCGGATAATAATGGAGAATTCTGACGTCTTTGGATCTTCGACGGCCACTCCGACGTGGCAGTACTTCCTCGAACGCATGCGCCACCCCTCCGCAGCTGATTTCGTGAAAGCCATAAAAAGGTAATTATTGCTAGTCATTTGATTTATAGTAAAAAATAACAGTCGATGTTGATGAATGGCTTGTGGATTGAATCTTTCATTTTTAATGAATGTTCAATAGCTAATATAGCAATTTTGTTCATGTTATTATGAGGTACATGTACATTATTGCTAAAATAATTAGTTGTGCTAAATATTTAGACCAATTTCAGATATTCTGATAGTACATATGTCCATCATAACCTCAATATTATGCATTTTCATTTATGATTATTATACCTTGTTCAATAGTAAGTTCAACTGTAAACACCTGCATCAACTATGCTGAATTTTAAAAAAACTGGTTTTGATGATTTTTATTATTGAATTGAAATGCCCAAGAAATTTAAAGCTTGACTACTTCCATTTACTCTTTTTAACTTCAATACTATAGGATAACTGAAATTTGTATGGTTTCTAGTTTATGATTCAAAGACTCTTATCACCTTGTTCATGTAATTCTTATTTATTTATTTCAATGCATAAATTACTTTGTTCACTTTCAAACCATTAGAAGAAATTATTTTGTGCAAATTGCTCTATTTAAGCTTGAAATGCTATTATTAAAATCACTTTTCTTTTGGAATTTATTATGTAATTAACTAATAATTTGGGAATTAGTGAGTTCTATATATTTGTTTGTTACTGTTAAATGCACTAAGCCCCTCATTGTTACCGACAAAATCAACAATTCATTTTAACCATATATTTTATGGGTCCCACAACTTTTCAACCACACATTTCATCAACTTCTATCAAAGTTTACTAAAAATCTTATTTTAATTCCTGCCAAACAGGGGGCTAAGTATTTGATTTGGATTGCTCACAGTTTTATAGTGTCATTTTTGAACAATGCGCCGGATGTGGAAAGGGACAGCACAGCTGTGCAGGAGTTCCTTGGGAATATGGAAGCGGCATTTAGATCACACTCCCTTTGGGCTGAATGTTCAGAGGAGGAATTAGAGAGTGCTGGTGAAGTGAGTTTCAGTAGTTTCCAATTATGTTTTATTTCACACTCATGAGCCACAATAAACAGACTATAAAGATATTTGGAATGGTATTGAAAGGACATTATGATGATTATCATGTTCCACCACAAACATTTCGGTTTGCATGTTACTGTTTGTGTGTTTTGTTAGATAAAGAATTTGCAAGTGAAAAAAAAGAAGTTAAAAAGATTAATAACCTAATTAGAATGCCTTATTTATGAATTCCTTCTGGAGATTGGGTATCTTCTACTCCTTGACCTCGTTTTTGTTTAATTTGGTTGAATTTTTAACGTAAAAGTGGTCTCTCAGTGGTTACAATTTCACATACAAATTATGAGAACTCTGACATAGTTTAGTTTCATGGACTAGGCTTGGAAGCACATACATAGTTTAGGCTTTCAATGAAGCCCTTCAATGCTCACGCATGAAACATATGTAGTGTTACTTTTGGGGATGCCATGATTATCTACTCTTCATACATTACATGTGACGTTCATTTATCCATCTAGATGACATCTATTGCAAAAGAGTGTTGTCTTTCAATTTCCATGATTTCATGATCAGTAGCATAATCTGCTGCTTTAAGTGTCAAGTTTATTCATCATTCAGTTTCGGCAAATATGTCGGAGTTCTGGTGTGTGATTTGAGGATTTTTGAATTTAGAATGTTACCATAACTATGGTTTTAGACACATTTCCAATATTCCAAAAATGATCTGTCTTAATATAAATCTAGCTTGAGCAATTGTCGAGGAAGCTTCCGATCTCTTTCTCTAATTAATGGGAACTCGCTTCTGCTTAGAATATGATCTAAATACAGGCTACAAATTGTCTTGAACAACTTGGACTGGCTTGGGCACTGTTCATTGAAAGCTCATATAAGTTTGGCTCGAGAGTAAAATAACCAAACGTGAATGCATTCTTAAACTTTTATTGAGCTGGATTGAGTTCTACTTGTTAAACTAACAAGTATCCAGTGTAATGTAAACTAACCGAGCTATTCAATCTCAGCTCAGCAAAAGCTTGCTGAGCTTGGTTGAACAAAGAGTCGAGTTTGAAAATTTTTGAATCTTGATTATACCAAGCAAGTTGGAGTATCTAAAAAGTAGGCTTGAATGGTCTATTTACACCCCTATCCAGATTAAAATAATAATATATTTGCACTTAAATGCTGACTGACCTGTTGTGCGGCAGCAGTTTTATGAAGAATACTAGGGGGTGATCATTTTTTCCTTCCTCTGATAATAATTTTCTCAGCCATTTTTTTCCTAATCTCTTTCTTTATATAGATATGCATGTTTATGATTTCTTCAAGTTAGTTAAAAAGGTGTTACCGACAAAAAGTTTTTCTAAATTAAGCTGAACTTTTTGTTTCTTATGTCATTACACCCAGATATTCCTCATATTCAGTGACTGGAGATTGGAGAATAATGTTTCTTAACTTCGCAAGGGCTTTATATTTATACATCTTCTTTCAATTACAGGGACTGGAAAAATATGTCATGACAAAGTTATTTACACATGTATTTGCTGTAATTCCGGAAGATGTGAAGGTTGACAAGCAACTTCATGAGAAGATGGCTTTGATTCAACAATTCATTCAGCCAGAAAATTTGGATATCAAGCCAACCTTTCTAAATGAAACATCATGGTTGGTAAGTAAAAGTATCAAGTTAAAATGATTTACCCTACTGTGTTGAATGCTTCCCCAGTTGAGTTTCTAGTTGCGAATTAAACTTTGTAACGACCACAATAGCCTGCGGTGTGCTTCTGGGTTGTTACATATTCCTGATCTTGTATTCACAATGCAAAAGTAGCATCCTTGCATGATTTCTATTGTGCACCCTAGTATGAAAATTTTCAGACTGGCAAGGATGTGTGGTTGTTTTGGGTGTAGGTTAAATAAATGAACAGAGATATCCATATTCACTTTTTCTCTACTTTCTCCTCTACTGTTCGCCCCATTAATATTTATAAACGTAAGTGATGTAGGAAGAGACCTATAGTTAGCCAGTAATTTCCTAAACCCATTGAGAGAGAATAATGGTGTCTCGTAAATGTTATGAGTTCTTTCATGACCAAATTGATTGCCCTCTGTTTTGCTTCACTTCTTGAAGATCTGTAAATTGACTACCAACTTCATTAAAAGAAGGAATTTAGCAATTAACTTGGTTTTTGTTGATTGAATATCAACCCTATCTTTTAGATGAAACCAGGTTATTATAGGTTTATCCAGAGTATGGTTTATGTATCGTGTTGAAGTAGTAGATTTTTTGTGGAATGCTTGGAATGGGAACCTCTCAGATTCCTTTGTGTGAAACCTCCTTTCATTTCAATTTTCTACTTTCAAGCAACATCTGTTGACAAATAAGTAGATAATACTCATTTATCAGTAAACAGATGTACACCAAGCCCCTCAATAGTGTTGGCACGTGATTTTGTTGCCTTGAGAACTAGAAAATAAAAACAAGTTTAAAGTATTACCCGATGAGCTTGAATATGGGCATGATTAATTTTCCTTGGATGTCAGGGCTCTGGTCCCATCAAATTTATCTTTTTGTGCACTAGCTTGTCTAAACTCCAATAAGTTCAATGAAGTTCTCTATTTTCTGATTTGTGTACAACTTGTGGCTTTTAGTTGAAATGTTGACAGATGGGTTAAGAGGTTGAATGGTTGAAAGCTTGTTAGATACCATATATTAGAGCTGGGTTTTGATGAGATCTAGATGGTATATCTTACCTGCATACCATGTGGAAAATAATCATTGTGAAGGGTTTGAGATAAAATTGTTGCGATGAGAGAAAGTTTGGGTAATAGACACATCTCCTTGTTGTAAAATAGATTTGTCTAATCATTGTTGTAAAATGGATTTGTCTAATCTTAAACACTGTTAACAGGAATGATAAACCTTAACTCAGCTAGATGCTTCAGTGCCAAGTCTAACCCCATTCTTGTACTTCCACTGTGGCAGCTTGCGCAGAAAGAGCTGCAAAAAATCAATATGTACAAGGCACCAAGAGATAAACTTGTCTGTATTCTCAATTGTTGCAAGGTTATCAATAACCTACTGATCAATGCCTCCGTTGCAGCCAATGAAGATCATCCAGGAGCAGATGAATTTCTCCCTGTTCTCATATATGTCACCATAAAGGTAATTCTGCTTCTTTGCTGTATTATTGGATGCTTACCCTTTTGTGTCCCCATTCGCTGTTCAGTTTCTTGATTTCAATTTGGTTGCATTGCTTTATCAAACCTTAATATTTCTGCAATATCTGGTGACAATACCATGACGTGGTGACACAACAATGCCTTTTTTCTTTTTATCTGGTGAAATTCTATTATTTCTTGTTTAGTTCAATTTTCATCATTCATGAGGATGCATCGACATCTTTTCTCGATGACATTTCAACATTATATTCTTGAAGATACAGTTTACGAATATGTGCTCTTTTACTAGTTTCGCATTCGTAGAATATGTGTTCTGAAACTGCGATGCTTTGCACTGAAGCTAACACTTAATTTAGGAGATTAATGCTGAACAAGGTTCAAGTTTAGAATCCGGTATCAATGATAATTCTCTCTTCCAGATTCAGATTACATCTTAAACACACAAATTGCTGGGAATTTCAAGTTTATCATTGATCAGTTTAATGCTTATTTAATATTTTGGGGATAGGGGTGCAATGAAAAAAAAAAGGTATTAAAAAAGGTGCCAGAGGGCTCAAATTACATGTTCAACTGGTGATACAAGTTGAAATATATTATGCAAGCTTGTTGAAATCATTTGTTTATGGGGGGACCGGTGAAAGCAAAGAAAATTCAAGATCCAATTTTACATCTAAATACCACACCAACAATTCAACGAATAAAAAGACCAAGAAAATTAGAGAGTACAGGCAAAAGTATGGTGTGGTTTGGCAAAATCTTCCATAAAGAAAATGCATTTGATATTAAGTGAGAAATTTTGGCCGAATTCCCTTATGTGTCACCTCTACCTTTTCCCCATGCTGATGTCCACCACCCAGAGTAATGACCAATGTGTACAAAAGGTACTTCAAAGTAATTTTTTTACTTATTTTAAGCTTATACAAACATGCTAAATTTGGACCTAATGAGTCAGACAGCTATTTGTTGGGCATTGGGCTAAAATGTTTAAGTTGAGTCCCCCCATTCATGAAATGACTAAAGCATTCTCACCACAGATCTCTATTTGCTAGGGAGTATAACTACTAAAAACCAGTGCAACAAACTGTGAATTCTGGGATAGAGTAACTTGAAGGATGTGCTATATTACTCATCTCCACTCACTATATTTGTCAGGTCAGTGACAATGGTTTTGTCATATTCTAAAATTTTATATCAGCAAATATCAAGTTTGGCTTTTGACAATTGTTTATCCTGGCATTGTGATAGGATCTAACTGAAAAAAATATAGAACAGAATCTGAATAAGTAGAACTATGATTGAAGCTAAAAAGATTATAGTAAAAGAAAGATAGCAGATGCCTATGGGAGGCTGTGACTCTCAACTAAATCCTCGCTCGCTCTCTAAAATTGCCTTCCTACTATGCTCCTTAACCCCTCTATTTATAACCTTCAACTAACTGATTTCTCTAACTATTTTCCCGTCTTAACATAATTCTGTTTTCCCTACTCCCCATCTGGTAATACATCCTTCTTCCCTCTTCTAGAATAAGTGAACCAGATGGGGGGCTTATCACATGCTTGTGGAGACATTAGATTTTTTCTCAGAACTTTATTAGGTGTTTGTTTGATTGGAAGCAGGATGCAGATGGTTTTTCTTTATGCATGTGTAAATTTCATATACTCGACCAGAATGTGCGGTGATGCTCACTGCTGCACACAATTTGTTTTATTTTGGTTATTGTCTGCCCCCTTGAAATTGATCATTTGATTTCCTCACAATGAATTTGTTGGCTTGAACAGGCAAACCCTCCACAGCTGCATTCCAACTTATCCTATATACAACGGTACAGGCAACAAAATCGTTTGGTAGCAGAATCAGCCTACTTTTTCACAAACATGCTTTCTGTGGAGTCTTTTATTATGAATATCACTGCACAAGCCCTTTCAATGGACGAAAGCGAGTTTGAAAAGAACATGGAATCTGCTCGAGTACTCCTTTATGACCTTTCTGAAAGTTCAGACAATTTACCAGGCCAAACTGATCAAAGAATTGGTCATGCTCCCATGTCACAGGTGGTGGATCCCAAACATCCTTTGAATTCAACAGTGTCAGGTCAGTTCTCAGTCGACTCATCTGAAATGAAATCCAATAACAGGGAATCAAACTTAAAAGATCCATCTTTGAATAAAATTCCATCGATCTTGGATCTGGAAAATAAAGGTGCTACCATGCTTATGAAGGAAGACGAAGTAAACCATGTCTTTAGGGATTTCCCGTACTTGTATTCGCAAGCTGGTGATCTGACAGTTTCCGATGTAGAAGACCTGCTAAACAATTACAAGCAACTTGTATTCAAGTATGTGTGTCTTGCCAAAGGATTGGGTGTTGGAACTCCATCTACTCCAGTGGCAGATNACTTCTATTCGCAGGCTGGTGATCTGGCAGTTTCCGACGTAGAAGGCCTGGTAAACAATTACAAGCAACTTGTATTCAAGTATGTGTGTCTTGCCAAAGGATTGGGCGTTGGAACTTCGTCTCCTGCATTTGCAGGTACACAAGGTCAAATGGATGATCAGACAAAAATTCTGCAGGAATCAGAAAACATCTGGGAAGGGACGTCAAATGATGAAATGCACAAGGAGCTTTCTAAATTATCTTTTGATGTAGTTGGAGTATCACAGTTTGAGTCGGAAAATTCTGAATCGAAGTCGCCAGAAGATAATTCGGAGTCGAAACTGCCAGAAGAAGCAGCTGTTCAAACTTTAGGTGAGGAGGACCAGAATCATCATACACGATTCTCTTGATAACCTCATATAAAATTATATTTGATATGTTTGGGAAGGTAGACTGGACAGAGTAGAAAAAGAAATTAAAATTCTATTTATTATATTCTCTAGTCCAATATGTGTATCAAACATGTCCAATAATGCTTCTATGGGGCTTTCAACTGTACTTTTAGTTTGTTTTAATATGTTCACAAGAGGGTGTATTTTTCTTTCAATTCTTAGCTGGAAGTAGGATAAAAAGCTTTGTAAACAGTGTAATCAGAGACTCAGTAGAAGGTTCAGAAAATATGAGTAGTCTCTACTCTAGGGATGACAGAAAGTTACTGCCAAAGGGACTTTTTTATTTTGGCTCCCATTTGTATCCAAATTCTACTGGTTTTTTCTTTATTAAAGAGTTCCTTGTGGCTTTAGCATGTTGTGATTGCTTTTAAATTGCCTTTTGAAAACAGAATTGAGTAGAAAAATGAAAGATCAACTCAAATCTATTTTTAGAAAATATATTATATTACCTTCATTGATAATAGCGAAAAACGAAAAATATTGAACATATGTTACTATTGCAACTTCCTGAATGGTACGAGGATTTAGAGGAATTGAATTGGGAGATGTGTGTTAACTGTACCTATAATGGTGTTCAATTGTTCCTAACAAAAATGTCCCAAAATCAGTTGACATATGGTATTCGGATAAAAATCTTATTTCCTTTTTGTCTGAAACCGTGACATAGAGTTAAACTCCGATTCTCTCATAAAGATATAATAATGAAAAATGAAAAAGAAAATGATGTTTTTGAGTTTTTTTAATAGTTTGGGGAATGAAAATCGAACTTCCTTGAACCTTCAATGAAGCATATAGAACTCTTTATTAAATCGTATAAGTTAAATTAGATAACGTTATTTCATATATATTTATTCATTGATCCTATATTGCCTTTTGATTCACCTCCTTTTCTTAAATCGTATCTTTTTTCAAGTTCATTTTCAATCATACATTTTATATGATCTCCCAACTTTTATGAATTTTTCAACTAAACATTTTATCAACTTTTATTCTAATTTTCATCCAAACCAAACTGGGTCTAAATATGCCACAAGTGAGTATATTGTGTAATCCGTTACGTAAGACTGCTGAGTGCAAAATTGAATTAGTACATATTGCTTTCATTACCGGTCCTCATTTGTCATTTCATTGCATCTAATAATATCTTAAAGATGTCTGTAATATGTATCCTGTAATTTTCAAGATCTTCAGTCTTCCATTACTACCATATAATTGTATGATTACTATATATTATTTGCATTTACGATCCGTAGAGTTTTTGAACATAGGATGTATGTCCTAAATAACTATCTCACGAGGTCCAGTGAAGTTTCGAAGATCACATTGCCTAACAAAGGATAAACCATCTCGGAATTTCAGAATGCCTATCAAGAAAAAACAAATTGAAGACCAACCAACTCGAAATTTCAGTCTGCCAATCAAGAACGAACATATAAATATTGAACATGTTATGTCTCCTACTGTGCTGCTGCTGTCAAAAGATACAATTTACAAGACTAACAAAGCAATAACCCCATTTTCAGTCGGCTTCGTCATGGTGGTAAAGATCGGATAATAGCAAAGAGAAATAAAAAGGCTAAAATCTTGTTAATTTGTGTCCACGCTTGTGTACCAATCATGCACTTAGGATATAACTAGCATGGTAAAAAAGATGAGGGAATTACCAAAAATCTGATTTGTTCAGAATCATAATGAAATATAAGGAATATTGTAGTCAAGCTACCAAATCTTTCATTTAGTAGCAAGCTTGACCCAAACATTTCATTTGTGTCACCGTAGATATCAAAGTTCATAGCTTAAATCCAAAATGACAGTTTCTGTCAATTTGACCCCAGAAATCGTCAATTGACCCAGAAATTAAAATTTTAATATTTTTTTTTCCAAATAAGACGAGCATTTTGAACATAATACATTTTCTCTATTAAATCAAAAACAAAAACAAATACGAAACCCCCAAACTCCTCCTTCCAGATTTTCTCTCCATATACGCAGTTTGTCCCCCATTCTCTCTCTCTAAATCGACTTATAGCGAGTCGCCCACAAGCATTTGAGTATACATCAATCCTATTTTGCATATTCTCTATTTGATCTTGCATATATAGGGTTTAATTCGAATTCAAATTCGAATGAGGAGTGGGTTGTAAGTGAGGGAACCTAATATTTTTCTTCAACTACAGTACATTTTGTTGCAGTTTTAGGGGATAATTAATTCGATTTGATTATTTAGTTTATTTATTTATTCTGTTTGATTATGCTTCAAAAACTAAATAATGGGTGGAGTGGGACTGTAATTTTCGTCCAAACAAAAACGAAAGGATGCCTACAAAAGTGCAAATGGGTGAAATTTTTCTTGCAACCTTATCCTTTGAAAGCAATCATTTGTCCACACACGATCGAGAGAGAGAGAGTTGAATCTAGCAGCTAATCTTTTAGCCTAATATCAATCTCCACTTTCAGCTGATTCTTTCTATGCGCGAGGGAGTTGCTAGTTTTGAGGTGGTGGTGCCTAGTTTTGTTGCTACGCTGGGGCGATGGTCTCAATGGTGGTGGCGGCCGTGAGTGGGGATGATAGTTCTAGGGTGAGGGGCTGGGAAAGAAGGAGATGGGATGTGGGGTTATGGTACTTTTTCTTTTTCCGATTGAATAGGAAAAATGTTTTTTGTCCAAAATATCCTTATCTTATTTGAGGAAAATTATTAAAATTTAATTTCTAGATCAACTGACTCGGGTCAAACTAACAAAAATCATCATTTTGGACTTGATTTGCGAATTTTTTAAAGCTTTAGTACCCACTGTGACACAAATGAAATATTTGGATCAAGTCTGATACTAAATGAAATGCTTGACTGCAATTTTCCCTTAAATATACAGACCAATCCTACATACGCCAAATGACAACTTCGGCCTCGCTTATAATTGTGACAATAGAAACTAACATACTGCAAAATCCTTCATAGTTGCTCCACCTTTATAGTATTCTGGATTTAAGTCGACATCCATAATAACAAGTTAAAGACGTCCTAGACCTAGAACTAACACCAGAAGATTTGTTCCTTCGATACATTTTCTATTTACATGGTACAGACTGTACAGTTCAAGTCGCATGTCAAAGGGTGGCAAAGCCATAAGCAGACATCGATAAAATGAAATCAATTCTGCTCTTTATAAGGAGTCCATATCAATTTACATGCATCAACATCAAGACCTCCTCGGCCTGCAGCTTTCAGATGACGGTCCAACACCTTGGGATCAGCACAAATTACGTGCTGCCCCTTACGGTACTGGATCAACTCTAAGCTCTGAAGGGTCGTCAGAATATCCTCTGCCTTGATTGCCGTCATGTCACTGAGCTCCTGTAAGAAGCAATTAACAAGGAACTTGCTGGTAACATAACCAAAAACGAGATGGAAACAGAAGCAGGATATAACAAAACCAATTAACCATTGTTAAATGCTTGTTAAATGCATGCTTAGAAGCAATGACTGCTGCTCATAAAATTAGAAGCACATTTGGCTAAACTCAAATATAACAAGCCTCTGTTTGATGCCATTATTTGAAGACTCTTTTTTCTACCAATTCATTTTCAATTACACATTCAAACAATAAAATATTCTGCATGTAAACTCAAAATTTTTCCCCATTTTTTAACCACATTCTCCTAAAAATCACTATTCAAAACATTGTTCATCCCAAATAATGGCCATCAAGCAGGGGCTAAAACTAAAAGCTAAGTTTATTGGTAACATAACCAAAAACAAGATGGAAATGGAAGCAAGATATAACAAAACCAGTTAACCATATGTTCAATGCATGCAAAGAAACAATAAAAGCTGCTTATAAAAGTAGGAGCACATTTGGCTAAACTTAAATATAACTAAAACTAAAGTTACTTTTACTGGTAACATAACCAAAAACGAGATGGAAGTGAAAGCAAGATATAACAAAACCAATTAACCATATGTTCAATAAATATGCAGAAACAATAACCGCAGTGTACAAAATTAGGAGCAAGTTTGGCTAAACTAAGTATAACTAAAACTAAAAGTTACGTTTGAGTAACATTTTGAGTTTCCAAGCATGTTTGGATATCACGTTTTTCTTATTTTCAAGTCAAAAAGTTACTTGGAAAGTAACTCAAACTGTCATATTTTAAATTAAACTTATTAGTGAATTTATTTAAAAGCAAATTTTTAATCTTGAGCAAACATGGTCTAAAACCAAAAGTAGAAGAATTCGTGAGGTTTGATGCAACAAAAAGTAGGGGGGATGGGAGTATTCTGAATTTTGGTGAGAGCTATATGGCATTCTGACTCTCTGTTTGTGGACTTGAAATGAACATAGAAGTTCATAATTTGGCAGATAAAGTTTCCACCTAGTCCAGCCCTTTCTTCCCCTCCATCTTCCCATTAGAATAATGAAGTTGGCTTTTTATGGACTCTGATCCTCCAATTTCTACAATATTTTTCCTTGGAAAAAGAAAATGAAATGTCATTTTTCATACATTTTATTCTGTTGTCATCTCTCCCCCTCCAGTTTCGACAATTCATTTTCCTGGTTATAGAAGAGAGAATAATACATTGTTTCTCGTACATTTCCTTCCCAGGTATTTGGTTACATGCAATATCACTTTCATTGTTTACACGCATCGCCAGAATCAATTTTGACAATGCAGTCAAAATATGCTTCTTTTAAATACTTTGCCTTATGAATAAGTACAATCGGGCTAAAAACAACTATCCATAGAACAATAAACTAAGTCTCACTACCAATAAATTGGGGGTCAACAATATGACTCCTTTTTAACCACCCTGTTGAGTTGATTGCTAGATCTACAGAAATAAACTGAACATAGGTGTTAGCTTATGTAGGCAACTAACCAACTGCCATAATTGATATGATTTCAGTACCCAGTTGAACTACATTGTTAACTATAATATATAGCATCAAGAGTTAAAAGACAAATTTGCACAGAATCACTTCCTATTTCCATTTTTTCCTTTCGCTTTTGCCCTTATCCTTTTGTTGCCCCCAAAGACTTCAACATATTCTGACGATGCATTATCGTGCAGAGGCAACATTAGCATTTCATGAAAGATAAGAACTACGATGTAATTACTTTTTAATCCTTTGAATGGTAACTGAAGATAGTAATTGTAGGGTTATCTTAATCTTCCCCCACTAGACTCCACAAGCAAATTTCAACAAATTTATGCTAATGAAGAGTGCCATGTACAGCATAAAGTGATAAATAAAATATGTATATACCAACCCATCTTCTGCGTACTAAACATGTGTTAGAATTTGATTACTATGTATCCAGGCCAAACCTTAATGGAGATGTTGCCCTTGTGCTTTTTCAGAATATCTAGAAGTACGCGGGTCCAGTATCCTCGGTAACTTAAAAGACCAAGGTCAGAAAGAGGTCTTTCAGGTGTTCCAACTTTACCTTCCTTCTTTGAAAGTTCATATGCTGTACAACAAAAGCAATAGTGACATACTTAGAACAATACAACCAAAAAATTAGAAAATAGGTATCAACTTGACGTGTGTTCTTCTAGAATGATGAGCACACAAGTAATCTGCTGCACCGAGTGCTACCACTAAAATCTCCTAAACAAGGAATTTCTATCATAAAGGTGGACCATTTATAATAATTGGCAGTAGTCCCTGATAGTGAGTGGGTCATTGTTTAAAAAAACCATTTGAGGCTTCCCACCTTACATGAGGCTTTCATAATGCCTCAAATCCCACCCCTTAAGTGCCATTTGTAAGGTTTATCCCTCAGCTAGTCCTCAAGATGACTAGGGTGTTTGCCCATTTGTCTTGCGTTTTCCGGACGTTGAATACTGGTCTTAGCTTTTTGGGCTATTCTTATCTATTTTATTGATTTATTTACGTATCATAAGCCTTTTATACATTGGCGTGGGTTAATCTATCTTTGCCCAACATAGATGGTAAGATGCATAATCCTTTATTTTAGTTCTCAGCAAACTCTTAATCTGGATTTATATAACTAGTCTGAAACAAATTTTTTAATCCCAGTTTGATAGCCTTTTTCATTTGCGCGATGGAGATAATTTTGACATTTTGTATGCTAAACTAAATCTATATCCACACTAGTCATAGCAGGAAATGGATAAACAGAATTCTAATTTCTTTACATCCAATTATGTGCGTGTATTTTTTATCTAAAACATAAGGCATTCAAACTTTTCTATAAGAAAATAGATAAAATATTATGTTTTCTTCTTGAGTGAGCAACGAAGTATTTCAATGATAGTTTCACAATATAAATTAGTTGGACTCATCTATGCCAAATTGGGTACTGATTAAAAACTTCGTTCAACAAAATTTTATTATCTCAAGATACATTGTGTAGTCATATAAAACCTAGTCTGCCCTTGTTTCTAAAGTTTTCAAGTTTTCAAACAGAACCTAGATGACATAAATAACTTCAAGAATTTAAATAGCAATATTTTTTTCTTTGAGGAGCTCCACAAAGGAATTTATATCATCTAAAGATACTAATAAGAGGACACATGCATGTCTTCTATCCAAATCATTGATTGGTCAGATTTAGCTCAGCAACCAACCAAAACTTTTTTCCATTTTTGATACCTTATTACCCAAACCATATTAAGAAAGACACTAGTTCTTGGAGTTTCAGTGTACGTTATGTAATCTAAGTGAACATGTGGCATGATGAGAAAATAAAAGAAACTAAAATGAAGTAGCTTACAAAATGCAATTAGGAATTTTCCATAGCCTTTTCTCTGATAAGGAGGAAGAGAAAGAATGCAGGCTAAATTATAGGACTCCTCGGACTGTTTTTCCTGCATCAGAGAAAGATGAATAAAAAATATTTGATCGTCAGATCTGATAACAAAATCCATTTACATTCAAATCTGAAATGTCGAGAGCAATTGTTTCTTGAAGTTCATATTACCGACAAGACAATTTTCCCATCTATATAGTAATTAAACAAGTTGGCATGAACTTGGTCAGTCCTCGCCTCTCACTTAAGTTTGACAAGCAGAACTAGTTATGGCAAAGTCTCGTTGATTGACAGTAAGATCAAGCTTGCGCAGAAACAAATTTATATGAAACTGCTTCTGCATCAAACTAATTTTGGCATACAAGCGGATCCACGATGTAGGAAATGAATATCATTTTTTTATGTTGAGTGGAATTTTAAATGACCATAAACGGCAAAGAGCTACATCAACTAAGGAAAATATAACTTAAATAGAATGAAGCAACTGCCTGAAACTCATAGCAACTCCTAGAGGTCTAATATTACCTTGGAGAAGTAGCCAACCATGTGACATCCTCGATCGTCACATTCACACAGTACATAAAACAGGAATAGGTCAACATCATAGTACAGGGTCTTGTGATCAAGAAACAATTTAGCCAGATAGCAAAGATTCTGGCCATAAACCTTGTTCTTTTTGCCATCAACCTGTTTCAGTGCATTCAAATTAGACAACCCTTTTTTGTTGATAACTAAAACTTAGGAAATTCTAATGGGTGGCAGAAATAAATGATGTACTAACAAATCAGATGAAATGATAAATACAATATGCAATAGTGTCAATAATGTAGCAACATTAATTGAGAACGAAGTCTACAGCAATCTACCTGTATTAGCAAAATGTAATACAAATATACTGGAAGACCAATATTTTCATCAAGTCGAATGATTCAAATTTGAATATGGCAAGGTAATGTAGAAATAAATGAGTGCAAACACGTCAAAATGCAAAGCAGTACCGCTGATTTAAAACCATGATGATTCTTTTTTCATTTAGCTTTTTCAAACATTAAGATGAAGTCGAATGAGGGATGAAAATTTACCTCGAACATTGACAAGGTGCAGCTCCGGTATATCTCATCACCGGGGGGATGCTTGAGATCACATTTCTTCTACAAATACAAATGTAGAAATAATGAGCACTTGTAAGAATACATCTCAAGGTTAATTATCATGATGACGGCAACAATGATCGTCGCAGTGTACATAATGCTATCTATATGTTAAAGGTAGAAACATGGAATAAATAGCAGAAAACTCAGAAAAATTGTTTTTAGTTGATATTAAAAGTAAATAAATAAAAACTTGAACATCACCAGCTTGAAGATGCAACTGCAGAACTTTCTTACAATCACGAGCGTGATATCAACAGTCAAAGTTTCATGGAAAAACAGGATAGACAAGAAGAATTGAAGACAAAAGCTCACCATATGCCTTTGAAGCTGTTCTTTGCGCTTCATGAAATTGAGGCAAAACTCACAGAAGAACAGCTTGGTACAGTCGTTGTATTCTGGTGGAAAGGGAGAGAAGTACCATGTCTCAATCTCGTATCTTCCAAGTTCTATCGTTGCAATATTTTTAACTTTTGTAAATTCTTCATGTTCACGCAAGCTAGCAGCATCAAGCTCCTCGTGGCCCTACGTGATTTCAAGTGATATATATTGGTCATCCAAATGAAAATCTACTATATTTTCTGACGAAGAACATATCTAAGACATTTATGGGCAAGAAAATAACATGAAAAAGGAGCATAAGTAGAACCTAATATAATATCTAGCAAAAATTCCCAGATTCAATAGACTAATTAGATCCCAATATCCCATTTCAATTAATCCATAACAGGATGACTACAACCATTTGCGCCAGCATGCACACGTGGTTGGAGACCAGAGAGTGATATAGTAATCGAGAAAGGGGTCATAATATAGTACTGAAATAATAAAGCACCACAGAAAACAGAACAATAATGAAAATACTGACAAGTAACAATGTGAACACTGAATAGCGAAAAGCATTATAAAATCAGCAAGTACCTCTACATGTGTCTCATCAATTTTCCGCTTTTGATGGCGTGTCATCTTCAAGCTTGTTACCTTAAATTTTCAATTGTGAGAAACAGAGACATAATGACGAAATGTTGATAATAAACAGGAGAAAGAAAACAGTAACTTTAAAACGAGGAATGGCATATTAATGATGGAAAAATCAGCTGTACTGTAACCTCCTTAAAGAAGAAATGATGTAGATGACAAAATATCTCAGTGTGAACCATGTAGTATAAGTTGAGCAAATTTATTAGCATATGCAAGCAACAACTTAAAAATATTGGAGGGAAACAAGTAGACAATGCAAAAGTTACCTTGTCCTCAACCTTTTCATCCACAACAGTTTCTACAGAGTCAAGATCAAGGTGTTCAAGTTTTACCCATTCATCAAGTCTCCTGTTGACTGCCCAAGATACACCAAGGACACAAGACAAAAGCAAGAGTCAAGTGACGTAACAAAAGAATATAAAATTTCATAAATAACGGCGGTGGACTTCATTTCACTCAAGTAATCTACCATATAGGTAATGCAATAAAACAGTTAAAACGGGTGCTTATAAAATTCCTGCACTGTGCATCGGCAACCTTGTGTATTCATCATTGTCATATAAAACATCGAAAACATAAAACTTAGTTAATCAGTACATCATAGGATAAATAAAACGGATATTACATACAATGCTTGACAGTCAAAGGTTCCTACTCCTTTCATTGGCACTCATGGATTCACCAAGGTAATATGAAACAGGAGCATACAACTTTTGTAAGTCAATAACTTAGAGAATGGAATGGACAATATATATATTAAATACTTCAGCAACTATAAAAACCTTCCGTGCTCAAGAGTAAAATGTTAAAAGATTCTCTTTCAAGATGAATACATTTATTTCAGTAAAATTTGATTGCAATCAATGTTTTAAAAAGCGTAATCGGGTATTGATGTGTTTTTTTCTTCATGAGTTGAGGTGTAAGCCTCACCGAAAACCAAAAAAGGTCAAATTAATACTAGAATGCAAAATAAGCACATAAAAGATCGTGAAAAACCTTTAAAATTCATAATAGAACAATTTAAAGTATACAAATAAACAAAAGAAAAATTTTAGAAGCAACAAAAACCTAATTTTTTTTAGTTGGTGGAATAGTTAACCATTCCCATAATGGGTTTGTGAGAAACAATTTTTAATATTTTAATGGACAGTGTACTAGTATTCCCAACGCGAGTAAAAAATTTAATGTTTTGTGGGCCCACACAAGAAGCAAATGCCTCAAAAGCTTTGAGGCGCATGCCTCGCATAACTGAGGCGTACGACTCCAAAAATTTCCTCACATTAGTGCCCCAAGGCATTTCTTGCTTGCCTAGCCTCGTTTTGTTTTTAAATAACAGATTGCATAACGAAATTTTCCCCGTGATCAAAGCCATTAATAATATTTAAAAAGGAAATCACACAAAAGAAAGCATTGTTTAAAACCGCTTTGTGAGGCTTACGCCTCGATACCTCCCTTTGAGTGCCATTAGTGAGGCTTACACCTCAAGGTGGCTTCAGTGTAACCTCACTTAAGTTGTATTTTTTGAGCATTTTATTACTAGCCTCAAGTGTTTTAGCTATTTTGTTATAGACCATAATGCTTTATAACTACTTGTAATTTTTTTTTTTACTAATTTGAGAACTTATTATTTATTACTTTAGTAATCTATTTTATTTGTTTCGTAAGTTAGACTGTCAGTTTTGTTAATTTGTTCTATTATAGATTTTCAATATCATTTCTAGTTTATCATAAGCATGTTTGAATACTTCTATATTCATTCACAAAGATAAACCTTCTCAGTACCCGATTTAAGCTTTCTAGACATTGAAAGAGAGCAGTTTAGAAAGGCAGACTTGACCCAAAGATATTGACATACAGATAGTAGTAGGAGGAGGAGGAAATGAAGTGAAACAAAACTCGGAAATCTTTATTACCAGTTTGAAAAAGGTTGAATCCAATTAATAAAAAATCTGCCACTGGCATTACATGTGTAAGTTCTGATGGATTTAAACTTAATATGAGGTGCTCTTCCAGAAGAAGGAAATTCGTCATCGACCAATTCAAAATCATAAACACGGCAAGGAACTTTTATCACCTCTATATATTGCATTCACAACTTATGTATATAATGAAAATTCCAATAGTCACTGGGCAATCATGTCTTGCTCGCGTACATCGACCAAAAGTTAGACTAGCCATAATTCCCCCAGTAAGCATTTATCGCAAATTTGGCAGCATTAACTACAAAATTCTCAATTAAAACATCAATAAAATGTGATCGAGATTATGTATTTATGCTAGGTCTGTATAAACTAGAAGACTTTATGCTTCAGAAAGAAACAGCCTTAACAAATTCTCAAGGGAAACTCCAACTGAAACATCAAAAAATTCACATTTAGCCACAAATACCCTGCAATATATCAATGTTCTCTTTTTCTTTGCAATATATATAAAAAAAAATTTTAAAAATGGCATACCTAATTTCAATCCTTCAGAATAAATTTTGGTGATCTAAAGCTTCAAATATCCCCAAAGTTTTCAACAGGCTAATCACTGGTGCCAAGCTACTAAAAATAGTTTCAATTCAATTTTATGCAGAAATTCAATAAAATTAGTTCAAATTACCTAAAGCTAAACCGCAAAAGTCCATTCCAATATATATATATATATATAAGTTCCCCAATTCAATTATCCCAATTTTGAATTATAGTGTGCACAAATAAACATCACAAAACCAAAACAAATCAATTGCACAAAAGAAGTTCTGTCACAGTGGGTACGACACACCAATTTAACGAAACACCTGAAAATAATTTTCTTAAAAAAATAAAAAATAAAAAATTACAAAACTTGTAACCCTAATTTCAAATTAACAAATAAATAAAGAGAAGCAATTCATTGCTCACATTCATTATAGTGAACATAGTACTCATAATCGTTGCCTCCGCCTCCGGGGAGTTTACGGCGCTCGATGACCTTGACGGGATGGTACTTTCCATCCCGCCATCGGCACAAGACGCGTGTCCCCACCTCCAGGGGAAGCATAGTCATTCTCCTCCTCCTAGGAGCATCGGTCTCCATCTGAGTACCGTTGGACTCGGCCGTGGCGGCTTGGCCATTTGCGGTGGTGGGGGTTGCAACCTTTTCTGTTGTAGTTAGGGTGTCTAACGAAACCATTTTTTTGGCTACCAAAATTGGTGAAAATTATTTGAATAATAATTTATCTGGGTTCAAGTGCTAGGCTGTTTTTCTTCTTAATATAAAATGGGATATCGTGCTACAGTAATTTACTCCGTTAGAATATCTTTCGCCATTTCTCAATTTTTTCGAGACAAAAGAGATTTTGATTACAAATAATAGAAAGCTTGAAACACAATTGAAAGAAACTCGTTCATTGATTACTGAAAGTAAGAAATTACAATTTACGAAAGTAAAAAATTACAAATGGCTAGTGTAGGGGGCGAAC
>CAIGRB010174332.1:15826-32123 GCA_903798255.1 Fraxinus quadrangulata
AAAAATTTAATTGACTAATTTATAATCAATTTAAATCATTTTAATTGCAATACACGTCTCTCTTTTTTTAATAAGCTTTACGGTTGTCTCATATATGTAAAATAAAAAAAAATGTAAAATTGCAATAAAATTGAATATTTTGAGAGAAACCATTATTAAGGACGATATTTGCTAATTAGTCGAAGGCTGAAAATAATAATTCAAAAAACAAAAACTTAAGAACATAAGCTTTATAGTGAGTATGTAATTAAAATATTGTGCATTTATAAAAATAAAAATAAAAATTGTCGTATAAATGCAAGGCCTCGACCTGCCTCTAACGTTGACTTAAATGCGAGTTGTTTAGTCCGTCGTCTATCTAAATAATAAAACAAAAACATCGATAAATTTAAAGTTATTAGAATATTGAGGAATTTTTGTAGTCAATCTTACATCATTATAAATTATAAATGTTTGAAAACTAATAAATTAGGATTGTTTTTGTGCGTAGAAACAAAAACAACGTTTTCGTCCCTTGGGAAATGTCTAGCTAACAAAGGATTGTTTTAATTAGATTTTTTTTTAAATAATTTTATTCGAATATTGATCATCTTCTTGTTATTTGAGTCTTTCATAAACGTATATTATTCAACATATATAGCAAACAATTTTCTTATTATAATTTGAGGTTCGGTATAACTTATTTTTCTGTCTTCCATTTTTTATGCTGATGTGATTTAGCCCATGTTTGGTGGCTCATTTTTTGGAAAAATATTATTTTAAATAATAAATTTTTGGAGAATACAAGATTAAAAAATTGGGAAAAACTTTGAGTTTACGTGTTAAATATTTTATTATGTGGATGTGTGGTTTAAAATGAGTATATAGAAAAAAAGAGGTTTTTCAAAATGGAAGACTAACATGGGCTTAGTATTATGTTAATTTTCAATTTTGACTTATGTTTATATGTTCGAATTTTAGCCACGACAATCATTTTTTTCAAATTCTTTTTTCCACATACTCATTTTCAATCACGCATTTACACAATAAAATATTCTAAACGTAAATTCAAATTTTTTTCTACTTTTTAACCACACATTCTCATAAAAATCACTATTCAAAACTCCATTATTCGCAAAAAAAAGGAAAAAAAAAAAAAAAGAAGAAGAAGAAGGAAAATTGGTTGTAAAACATTGGCTTAATAGTACTTGTAATCTGTCTTGACAAAATTCTTAAATTAAGATTACGTGTTTCAAAAATCGAATAAATAGAAAATTTTAACTAAACTAGAATATATCTTATTAGTATAAAATGACTCTCTTATTAGTATAAGGAGCTTATAAAAAACTCAATATTTATTTTTTGGTAGAGTCGGATTTGAGTATGCGATATAGGATTAATATAATCGTGCAATTTTGCCCGTTTGGTGGCCTTAAAATTGTAGAATCATAGTTTTTGAATAATAATTTTTTGGCGAACGTGTTGTTGAAAACGATAAAAAAGTTATGAATTTACTTGTTAAATATTTTATTGTGAGAATGTGTGATAAAATAATCTTGTAACAAAAATTAAATTAAATTAAAGGTTGTCAAACATGGTCATAAAATGTTGAAGACTTATTTGTTCTTTCCTAAATCACAACTTGTGGAAGATTTCTAGGAAAGTTAAGGATTAATATTTTTTTTAGAAATTGAATTAACTAAGATATTATGCATTTATAAGGTATTGTTATGTAAACATAATTATCCGTTTGTATTTCACCTACTTAAAATTATATTTATATTTCAACAAATTAGTTGATATGAGTATATGGCCTCGACCGGCCTCTAACGTTGCCTTAAATGCGAGTTGTTTTGCAGGTCCGTCATCTGTCTAAATAATAAAACAAAAACATAAAGAAATTTAAAGATAATAGAATATTGAGGAATTTTTGTAGTCAATCTTATATCATTACAAATTATACATGTTTGAAAACAAAATTAGGATTGTTTTTGTGGGTAGAAACAAAACCCACATATTTTTGTTCCTTTAAGAAATTTCTAACTAACAAAGGATTGTTTTTATTAGATTTTTTTTTTTGGAAAAATTTTATTCGAAAATATATCACACATATTATTCAAAATATATAGCAAACAATTTTCTTATTAAAATTTGAGGTTGGTTATTACACATTTTACTTTTTCTTTTCGTTTCATTGCTTATTTCGTAAACAATTAGCTGCTGTTTTATTTTGCTAAAATTGGATTTTTAATAAATTTTAATAAAAATTGATGAATTGTGTAGTTGAAAAATAGATAAAAATTATAAATCTCATAAAAAGTACGATTAAAATTAAGTATTGACTTTAATTTAAATCTTTATCTTTTTTTCTAGCTTAAACGAGGAAGGACTTATTTTTTTAACTAAAAAAGTATTGCTTTATTTTCTAACATATTCAATCTTCAGTCGACATCGCACTACTCGTATAGCACGAAAACCTCTTAAACTTAAAAGCATTTCCCAACTACTTAAGGAACTATCAACCATACCTAACTATATTAGAAAGTCACATGCCTCCTTTATGGCCTTTGTGGACACTTTTAGCCTACCACAAACTTTTAAGAGCGGCTAGAAGAGATAATAAAATTCTTGGTATATCTACCAACATTACTAAAAAATAGGTTGAATTTCAATCTTGAGGGTCCTCCACTGCCCCATCCCTATAGCATTGTGGAGGAGGTAAATCGCGAGATGTATCTTAACAGGTCAAGATATAAGAGCTGTCATACTGGTGCCCACAAAGAGTTAAATTTTATATCTTGTAAGAGACAAGAATCCAATCCTCACATTGCGACTGTCAACTCAACAGAGATTATCTTACTCCTGCCATTTACACCACTGAGCTATGTTCTGGGGGTAAATATCTACCAACATTACTAGTTCATATCATTAATTGAGGTAATTAAGGGCGAATTCAGGATTGCAATAAGAAAAAGAGCTTCCATATAAATTTTTTTTCCACATAAAAATTGAATTATAAAAGCAAAATTGAAATGGGTTGAGACTGGCTTGGACTTCCCTCTAAATCCGCCACCGAAAGTTATTAATTATTAGAAAACGTGATACATAGAATAATAATGCACAAAATTACGACAATCAATCGAAAAAATAACTTTTATCTATCATAGTAACATATCGTTTGATCAACTCATTCAAAAATTCTAAACGTTTTAGAAACGAATTATTTATATACGTTTTTGTCGCATATTTTGTCTAAGCAAAGCAATGTTGACAGGATACATCGGCCTAATGGAGACAAATTCTCAGCTACAATACATACAATAATATCATAGGATTCTACAATATTAGTCCACACAACTTTTTTATTTGTCTCCATCGACTTTGTAGTCAAATTTCGCATATAACAACAACATACATTCTAACAATCTTGTCGCAATTTGAGCTGTATTCAACACGTTTTTATATATATATAGTTTGCTAGCTAGTTCAGAAGATTATTGGACAATATTACTAATAGTCTTAACAACTAATATATTTCAACTGGCATTCTTATCATATTTGTTCGGTTTAAAATTTATTATTTTTAATGAAGATATCACCCCGTCTTCCAAGAATTAGACCGATTAGTCTATTATGAAGGATCTATGACAATGATAGAACGACTGAATAATCAACTTGTTTACCATTTTGTATTTTATAATGCCATTAGGAAAACACAATTTGAAGATTCAAACCCCAGAATAATAAAGAAAAAAAAAAAAAA
The DNA here is from genome assembly GCA_903798255.1 of Fraxinus quadrangulata. Classification (NCBI taxonomy): domain Eukaryota; kingdom Viridiplantae; phylum Streptophyta; class Magnoliopsida; order Lamiales; family Oleaceae; genus Fraxinus; species Fraxinus quadrangulata. The sequence goes on from CAIGRB010174332.1 coordinate 19,569, forward strand.
AACAATTCAATTACATAGCTCACTAAAAACATACACATAAATTTNTAACTAAATTTGTCACAAGTAAGTTTGATGTATATTGTTTGAGAATAATTTTTGTGAAAAATAATTTATTTCAAGAGTATGTGGTTAAAAAAATAGAGAATAATTATGAATCACATGTAATATTATTTTATTGGAAGATCGTACAATTATAAATGAATGAAGAAAAATAAATTTTATTATGAATTGATGGTAACATTAAAATTTTATTTTATATTTGTGTTTGAGCCACATTATTTTAAAAGAATGTATTTTGGAATAGTAGATTGACGGAGAATATGTGGTTAAAAAATAAGATTTTTTTTAAAAATTTGTGCATAATATTATTTTATTAAAAAATATATGGTTGAAAAGAAAAGAAAGAAAAATGCATTTTGAAAATAATGAAAATCAAATAAAGCTAATAGTGGTTAAGGAAGAACAAAATCATTTAATTAATGTTATACCCCTCGACATTTTATCTTTTTCTATTTTTTTTTTCGAATCAATGTTCAAGTCGGTGTCTAAAACACTGAATATTATAGGACTATGACTACATTGTTTTATTTTCATTGTTTATTTGTCTTGATGCGAATTTCGTAGCAAAACAGAAGAAAATTATAAAAGAACGTTAGGTGAAAATTTGCATTTAGGGGAAACAAGAAACTGTGTTTGGCGCCTAACGGTAACAGGCAGAGCGTGAACGGTAACAGCATCTCCACGCACCAAATAATGTGTCCGCTACGGTCAAATGCCGGTGCAAATCCCGGACACGTGTTGAGCCAGTTCCATCCAGATTAGCCCTAGTTATAAACATTGACCGTCCAATAAGGACCTCGTGATTCGATTCTTGACATAAATAGTTAAAGTTGACTTTTTGCTCGAATCCCAACAAGCAACCATTTCTATTCCTAAACCTAATTAAGCTTCATCTTTAATTTAATCACGCAATCTATGTAACGTGTTACTTCGTTTAGTTTAATGATAATTCGTACAAGCGTATCGAACCATAGATAAGATTTTAGCTTAATTATTCCTTTTTAGTATTGATAAAATATATCAATTTTCCTTTTGTGCTAATTGATTAGGTAACATTTTTCAGATCAAGAATTCAAAGAGCTCTCTTCCTTCTACGCCCCGTTCATAGGAGAAGAAAAGTTTCGACATAATATGTAGCTAATGAAACAAGCTTAGACGACTTTAGTGATGCACATGTTTTTAGTGATTCTCCAAGAAAATATCTTGATCTAGCATAAATCATTGAAGGGTTTCATTTAATTCAACATTTAAGGCTACAAATTGATGAAAAATCATGTTCAATAAGTGGCATACAGTCACTTAAACTTAGAAACTATATTAATTTTAAGTCTCTGTTTGGTTCAATTAAAAAAATGAATTAAAATCAAATAATAGTCAATAAGTCATTTTAACAACATATTTTATGGAATCCATAATTTTTAAACCACAAATTTTATAAAACTTTATCAAAATCTACTAAAAATCTGATTTTTATTTAAACAAAACATGTGCTAACTATTCGTTAAATAGTTAATAAATAGAACAATTAATTGTTAAGAACAAAATTAGTACTAATAGGTTGTTTAAAAAAGGGTTTAGTGATGACCAATGACACCATTCTTGATTGATGAAGTTGGCATTGTCAAACCTTCTTTACAAAGTGGGGTCGGTAGTTGCATTCAAAGATGATAATTTCCACCTTTGCTCGCAGTCTCCCACCTTGAAAATAAATAATATAGACCCCAATCAAAATCAGCTTTCTTGTCAAAAGCTTAAATAAAGAAACCTCAACAAACAAATCTCTTATTCTTATTCCTACTCTTTCTTCTCTAATCATGTCTGAAGAATTCGGAGATCTTTACTACCGCCAACCATTTCATGATGATGATCGGACTGGTGGCGAGAATTCTTATACATATACTCAGAATCTGCAAATGTTTGATCATTCTTCAAACATGGGGTTTGGGGAGTTTTTGCATGGATCCACTGAACATAACACACTTGCAAGAGCTTTCGGCTTGACCTCGTCAACCTCCGAGGCACCGGTGATGGACGGTGGAGGTGGAGATCATGTGGGTGGTAGTGTAACTCCAGCTACACCTAACTCTTCCATCTCATCCTCCTCTACGGAGGCGGCCGGTGATGAAGATTCAAACAAGAGTAAGAAAGAGAATCAACAGAAGGAGAGTGTTGAAGATGGAGAAAACAGCTCCAAGAAAAAGTAAGTTTAGCGTATCTTCATAATTATCATTTCAGCATGTTCGAGACACAAGTATGAACAAGATTTTATCTCATTAGGTCGAGATAGAGGTCTAAAAATCCCGTCTAAGCTTTAATAATTTAAATTAAAATTACAAAAAATTTAAAAAAAAATTATGCACTTCGTTGTTTATTTCTCATGGGATTTAATTGATGATTATGTTAAATATAGGGCTAAGGCGAAGAAGCAAGGAGAGAAGAAGAAGCAACGGGAGCCTCGATTTGCTTTCATGACGAAGAGCGAGGTTGATCATTTAGAAGATGGATATAGATGGAGAAAATATGGACAGAAGGCTGTGAAAAATAGTCCTTATCCAAGGTGTGATTCCTTTGATTCATATTAAATTGAGCAGTACTCTTCAATTTGATGCTAAATCATGCATGTAGAAGTAGTCAAACTTTAACAAATATTTATCCATTCTTTTCTTATTGCTTCAATATGAAAAAAAAATAATATTAATTTTCTTCTAATTAAGTTTCTATTTGAAGTATGCTTCTACATATATATCTTCATTTCAATAGGATAATTGACTCTACATGTATTTGTCAAATCTCAAACCGTGTACATGAGTGCAACTTAAGAAGAATGTTCTAAGTCACGTGTGACACGAGACAGGACAAGATATAAAGCTTCTATGCTAAAGCGAAAGGGTCCTTCCGATTTTTTTTTTTTGAAATCGAGTAGATTAGAAATGAGGTTTTTGAATTAAGTCTTTCGTCATGTTATATTAAAGGGTTTTCTGCAATATTCATATTTACAAATTGAGATGTGTCCCCTTCAAAAGAATGCATGTATTATCACTGCTTTAGCGAAAGCTTAAGTGAATTAACCTGAATAAGCCATGCACTAAGATCTTTCATATGATAAAAATTTCCATCATGAGATTCAAAGCATGTCCGACCTAGATTTTTTTAGAATAATTCTTTTGAAAAATGATCTTTTAAAGAATGTGGCTAAAAGTAGGAAAAAACTGTAAGTCTACGTGCAAAATTATTTTATTATAACAATGTGTAATTAAAACGAGTTTGAAAAATGAGATTTAAAGAATCTGTAACAAAGAAGGGCAATATCATATGTTTGTATCTTGATTAATGCAGAAGCTACTATAGATGCACAACTCAAAAATGCTCGGTGAAGAAACGTGTCGAGAGATCATTTCAAGATCCGTCAATTGTAATCACGACGTATGAAGGTCAACACAACCACCTTGTACCGGCAACTCCCAGAGGAAATGTAGCCGGAATGTTTCCTCCTTGTTCTATGCTAACACCATCAATACCACTTCAGGAAGGGACCAGGTTTCCTGCACAATTGTTACAGCTTCATCAAATGAGTAATGACCATCTCTACAATTATGGCAGTGTAAATAATGTCTATGATCAGCGAAATTTAACTACACTGCAGCAGCCTCAACCTCAACTTCAACTTCCTGAATATGGGCTTTTGCAAGATATGATTCCCTCTTTTTTCACCAAACAGGAGCCTTGAACAAGCTTCATTATTTAAGCTTATGTCTTTTGTTCTTTGTTTTATTATGCTTTGATGTCATACTTTCATACTCTGATTTTGAGGCGAAAAATCCCCTACTTATAATGTGATGTCAAATATTAAAAACATGTAATATTTTATTGACATAAACTTAAACTTTTAGACTATATAAACTTACAAATGGTTTAACATGAGACAATTTTTTAAGAGGAAATGACTTTGTCTTGTATGTGTACATTTTTAAACTTTTAAAGGAGAATTTCAATTCTTCTTCTAGCCCTGTTTGGTTTTGTTCAAATTTTCAGTATATTTTGAAAGAAAAAAAAAGGTTAATTATATGTGAGATTGAAAAAGTTGATAAAGTTGTGAGACGCATGAAATGTATAGTTAAAATTTAGTATAAATTTGACTTAAATTTTTATCAACTTTTTTAATGAAACCAAACTAGAACTTAATTATAAATCATTGATCAAATTGGCAAAAATCAGTCAAATGAAATGCAGTTATAATAAAGAGTTATGCTACGTGTACATAACCCCTAACATAAAGGTGCACATAATGCACAAATAGTGTCCTCTATTGAAGGGGCAGCTATGTGAATGGTTATGTTACGGGTTATGTACCCGTAGCATAATTATATTATAAAATGGTTGCAAAGTCAGTTTTTCTTTTTATTTTTTAATCGTTCAAAGGATGTATAATCATATGTTTTTGAATGCAATCTTTTCTACATAGAAAGAATAACATTACATATACACCCGATATTTATGCTGGCAAATAAATAAATAAATTATATATATCGGTTAATATAATCCACATCATCAACCTCTATCTTAACATGTATATAATGATATATAAATAACGTTAATTCGTCAATCTTGTGCAGTATTTAGATGAGCTTTTAATTACGTTAAATATTAATTGAACATCGTAACAAGCCTCACAAGTATTTTGGTCAAAACGTTTCATAAAAAAATTCATAAAATTTAAAAAGAATTTCAATTTTTGAAACGTGTCGGAATGAAATTGTTATTCTTCTACGCCGAAATACCCGGGTTCACCAGCTTTTTTTGAGTCAACTAAAATGTCTAGAATTGGAGCCTTGTTGTTAAAATTCAACAAATACGACAATGTTCTACATAGTCAAGCATATACTTGAAAGATACAAATTAGCGGTCAGACGTAATATATAGCGTACAGATTGGCAAAGATTTAGTTCAATGACATTAAGTGGAAATAACAGTAATTTTAAGTATTAAGTGTGTTTGAGGCATATTATTTTGAAATAATGTATTTTTGAATAGTAGATGGATGGATAATGTGTGATTGAAAAAGAAAGAAAAATTATTAATGTGATAAAAAATATGTGGTTGAAAATGAGTAGAAAATGAAAATGAAAATTTTAATGTGACTCAAACAAGGCAGGTCATATAGCAATCATTTAAGCAAGAAGTCATGTAGTAGTCATTTAAGATCTTATTTGATTGCAACAAATTTCATGAAAATGTCACATCCGAGGAAAACTAATTTCACTTTGACCATTTGATTGTAACGTGGAAATGGAAACCGAATTTCAAGGTACAACCACTTTAAATTGCATGTTCTTTGTTTTGAAGGAAAAAGAATTCTTATGGGTTTTGTGAATTTTTATTTTTCAATTAACAAAGAATTGAAATTCCTTTTCACCTTTACCTATCAAACGAACCCTAAATTGCATTGCTTTTTCTACGTGTTCCTTCCAAGACGATGGGACCATGCAATTGGATAAGTGCCGTCCAAGGCAATGCGTCACCTTTCTGTTGCAGTACATTTTTAAAGTGATTGGCATCTTCTATAATGGGCCACTTCCATGAGCATCGCCTCGGCCAAATCGCGGCTAGGCAATAGATTGACTGATTTGACAACTTTTCAATAGCGTCGTTCAATTAAACGACTTTTCAACCTATATTTAGGCTAGGGTGATTGCATGCCTATAATGGTTATGAATTAACAAAATAGACAGTTATGGATTGATATAATTGAGCAGCTTAACCAATCTATCGTTATGATGAGATCACGTGTCAAATATCCAATGAATCTCAACTCATCTCTATTGGTATAAGTACTCACACATAGTGCCATCAAAAGATAATACAACTTTAAATCTTTAATCATAGTGAAAGATACGTCACGTGCACTCTAATGTCAATGTCCAAGTGTATAGGTAACATATACATAGACATGAAGAGAAACTAGAATCTGTAGACAGATAGACCCCGCCAGATTCAGAGATCAATAACTTGTCACCATCTGTGAAAACCATACTTTAATAATGATTGATTCTCGTGTGAGAAAAAAACTACTTGTTTTTCCTTTAAAAAAATATTGTCATTGAAGAAAGAACAAGTGGAAGTTTTGAAGAAGTTAAACCTTTGACGAGAAGAAGGGTATTGTGATCTAAAAATTGAGTGAAAACTTTGGACAAGAGATGAATCTGGGAAGATCAATGAGATAAGCTTATACACCTCACTAGAGGGCTGGCAGACATGACCGCCAACATGACGAACTTGACACAATGAAATGCTACTATGTAACTCATCTTCCAACAAAAGTAAGCGTAAGCGGGCATGCAAATGCTCCAAAACATGCCTCATTCAAGCCTCTTCCAATATTGAGGCCCTAGAGATAAGGAAGATGTGCAAAGTATCTACACTCAGAACGTGAGGAGAAGAGCGGCCAACCCTTTGAAAGAGAGTTGGGAGTCCCATGCCGTAGACTCGGCCAATGAGGATGAATAAGCCTTTCCATCCATTTATGAGCGAGAGAGAGGCCTTCAAGGTTTGCCAGTGTCTTTGACAGGCTAGGAGAAGAGGTGCCTAGAAATAGGTCTGTAATGAAGAAGTGCCTAGAAATCGGACTCGCAATAATTTTAGACTTAGAAATAGGCAAAAAAGAAGAGCTGCCGAGGCGGAGGCAAGAGAAAAGTTACATTGTCCAACTCCTCACACCTTGGTCGAGCTAAAGTCAGGCCGGACCCTCAAGTTGGTCGAGAAAGATGATTATGGTGATTAATTTTTTTCGAGGAGATTAGGATCGCCTTTGTCCCCATCAACTTTACGAACCCAAAGATCCTTCGATATGAGGTATAGGTGACCCTAAAGACTATCTCAACATCTACAAAATGTAGATGGGTTTAAGTGGAGCCTCCATTTAGTTGAAGTGTAGAACATTCCACTTGACCCTCGTTAGAGGGGCGAAGAGGTGGTATAAAAAGCTTTGCCCAGAGGGCATCCAAATTTGGCAAGAATTGCCAAGGCAGTTCCTCTATGCCTGTGTATTCTAGGTCAAGCAAAGAAAGATTGAGTTGTTGTAAACAACGATTCAATTGCTGATCAAATAAAAATGGAGATGTATTTGTGATCATTAACAATATTATTGTCATTAATTCAATTTGAATCGTCTATAAATATTGATTTTGTCATAATAACCGACGATCTTTGCTCCATTATAATTTTTTTTAATTGTTATTTTTGATAATGTTCCGTCAAAAGTTATGTCCAAGGCTCCAAATTTCTTAAAAACATCCATATTGATCCCATGATATACTACCTATTGGGATAATGTTGCAAATTCTTCCAACAGTAGCTTTTATGATTGCTACAATCTCAATTGTAGAAGGTTCTAATGGAAAACTTTATGTTTTGCTTATGAGATTACGACCTTATAAGACATGCACTATTAGGCTGTCATGCACTGTCACCCTGTCATGGTGTCCATCTTGAAAACTATTAGCTAGCCATTGCTTACTAGCCTTTCGCTTTCTATCCATCTGTCCTTTACCATGGCTCATTGATGCACTACAATAGTTCCAAACTACATGGAAAAATGTTCTCATATTCTCGACTAATGAAATTCTTCGTTTGTTCAAATGTATTTCTGAAAAACTACATGGATTTTCTAAAATTAGAACTTGCCGCACATCAAACGTGTCGGACCCAAACTTTTTATATCGTGGGTCAAAAATTAAAATACAATTAAAAAAATAATATAACATTAATAAAAATAAGTCAATACACTGCTATAATTGTAGCCTATATATTTTGATAATATTAAAACTTCATGTAATTATATCATTATTAATATTATCAAATGAATTTTATATAGTTTTACTTACCATCTCATTGACAGATGTTGAGCCGGTGATGAGTAAATCAAATTGAATATGAGAAGTAAATGAATTGAAATAAAGTTCAAATTTAATCTAGGAAGTAAATGAAATTCAAATTTAATGTAAATGTAATTAGAGAGTAATATAAATTACATTTAATATGTAACGATTCTAAAGTTTTTGACATCATGCTCCATGTAAAATTTCCTAATAAAATGATATAAATTATATTAAAAAATTTGTCGTGCAAAAATAATAAACGTTAATGAAATAATTAAAATTTTTAAAGAAGAGACAAGTTAGACGTCTCTTTTCGAGACGTATTTTTGACGAACGTTTAATTATTTTCGATATTCATTTGGATAATTCGATATGATCACAATATAGTTCTCAAAACGAGTTTTTAGATGTCGTAAGTGATTTGTGGATTCGGCTAGCATACGATAGCTGACGAACTTTTAAAGTTAGCATATTATCGAAAAATTTTAAAATACTAGTTTGGAACGGTCTACTTTGATCTATCGTAACTTTTGCTATGATTGGTCGTTATGCACGCCATTAACGAGCGAAAAATTAGGTTATGACCATTTCGAAATGGTATTAAGATTGTAATGTTTTGACTTCATTTGGGATTCCGTAAAAATAGCTACAAATTTTTTGGGGAAAAAAAAATTCAAAAATTTTGTGGGTAGGTTATGAGCATTTCGAAATGGTATTAAGATTGTAATGTTTTGACTTCATTTGGGATTCCGTAAAAATAACTACAAATTTTTTGGGGAAAAAAAAAATTCAAAAATTTTGTGGGGGTCATTTGACCCCACGTGGATCCACCCATGCACACATATTTCTTGTGTTTTTATTAGGAAAATAAACTTTCATGAGTGACTCCAACGATTATTTTAAACGGATAGGGCCATGTTGGCCATGTCCATCTAGTGGCACTCGTGGCGCCCCCTATTGGTTAGGGGTCTGTGCTCCCTACATTCCCTTGTCCGTGTAGCAAGACTCAGAAATTGCTGACACAATATTTTAAAAAGTAAAAATAATAAAAGAAAGAAAGAAAGAATAAATTATCATTAATATCGAAGAATACTTTCTCTCAACAATCAAAAATCAAAACACCCACAACGTTGTCATTAGTCGTTGTTGATGGAAATGTGTTAGTGATGATTGACAATAACATTAACTATATTCAGTCTAAAATATCGATAATATTAATTTCTGATAAGTTGGGCCCATTAAATGAGATAAATTATTTTGAATGAATTGGAGCTTAATTATGTTTTAATTTTATTTGTTTGGAAAAACTCTTAAGACAAATTGATGGAATTAGAGAAAACAAAAAAATGGAAGAAAAAGGAAAGAAATTCAAAGTTTGGGACTAAAGTGCACACTTTTAATATTTGATTCGGACCTAAGATCTATTATTGGAGGATGCATGAACCCAATTGGCTGAAATTGAAAGCTAAAGGATCAAAATTGTATGAAATTATCTCAAGAACGAACTCACAAGGAGCAAAAGTTGAGACTGAATTAAACAAAACTTAAAAGGCTGAGACCATCGTGTAATAAAAAAGGCATGTGCGGAGTGAAAGGGGGCTGCACCTGCGCCGGTTTGTGAGACAATTAACAGGAAGCCAAGAAGTAAAACGACGCGTGGGCGGCTGAACAACCGGCGCGCACGCGAAAGCAAATTCCGAGGGATCTCCATTGCAATTTTTGGAATGAATCAGAATTTTATTTTAACTAAAGTTCTTCACGCGCTTGGCTTGATTTTTGGACTTCTATAAATACAAAACTTGGTTAAAACATTGCAAACTCTCTCTAGCCACTTAATATATATTAATTTCATAAATTCATCAACAAAAAAGAGGTCAATTTGCTATTCCCTCAATCTCATTTATAAAAATTGATTTTGTTTTTCACAAGGATTAAGAAGTCTTATTTAATGTTATTAAAAAAGTAATTTTTGCCAAAATTTTTTCTAATTTACCCTTATTTACATTTGTGCAATTTTAAGATTAAGTGGAGAAAATTGATTATAGACAATTTAAATAAGGGTATATTAGTAAACGAACAAAACAAAATATTCTCAATAAAAAAACACAAGTATATAATTGAGACAAAAAAATAAGAAAAATCGACTTATATAAATAAAATAGAGGGAGTGTATTTTAAAAGAGAAGATAAAAAATTGAAGATTTCAATCTTGGATTTGAAGATGTTGCCTTTTGCATTATATAATGATTCAGGTGATATTTTCATTATTTTTCTTGTAATTCACATAAAATCATAATAGACTAGATCGTTTTTGTCTTGGATGAAAAAGAACCCTATCATTATTATTATTCAAGCCTAATAGATTAATATTTATTGTGTTTCTTGATTAATTTTGCATATCCATCATATTATTTAATTATTAGCCATCAATTAGATAATTAGTTATTTGTTGTAGTGTTGAGAGACTCACAATAAGTTTAAAATGTGACAATATTAACACATGTGGAATATATTTTATGAATAACATTTATCACGTGTACAATCATATAGATAATTTAAAATTTAATACATTCTATTTATTCGAATTTCGACTAGCAATAGATTCGAGTCACGACTAGAATATAATTATTTATCATGAAAAATAAAGTTAAATGTATTAACTTTATCGATTATTGAAAATGCATGAATACGATTAGATTACAAATTAAGAATTAAAATAAATAACAATAGATATATTCTAAATTCAATACAATCATTTATAATTTGATATAAACGATAATTCATTACACCAAAAATGATCATTTGCAACACTAAAAAGACAACACTCGCAACATTTTAATAAGTGATTGTTGTCATTGGTTAATAGAAATGAGATTTGACAATATTTTTTAGAAGAATGTTGTGATAGATTCCTTTTTGCAACGTTTATTGAGTGTTGCAGAATGTTTTATTTTTGGGATAGCTTATTGGTAACAAAAGCAAACTCAGATATGGATCCAATATTTTGTAATATTTTGTTTGTCAATTGTGATTGTTATATAACTTTTTGAGTGGGGTAATGATGTTAGCATTATTTAATGATGTTAACTTTTTGAGTAGGCTAATAATGTTAACATATTGTACTGAATCATATTCACTATTTTTGTTTATTGGAACTATGTAAAATCTGATTACATGTGATCAATTTCCGAACATTTTATTTTGTAATTATTATTAGGTTGGTAGGAAATCATATAAATAAATTATGCAAATATTTTTTTAAAAAAGCTGTAAAATGACATACGGCAACGGTCAAAGTAACGTTTAGAAAACGTTGCGAAATGGGTTCTTAAACGTTGCCAAATAACAATGTTTTCTAAATATCGCCAAAGAAACCTTTTCGTAACGTTTAGATTTGCAACATACGTTCAAATGTTGTAAAAGGTCTTCGACTACGTTTTTTGNAAATGACATACGGCAACGGTCAAAGTAACGTTTAGAAAACGTTGCGAAATGGGTTCTTAAACGTTGCCAAATAACAATGTTTTCTAAATATCGCCAAAGAAACCTTTTCGTAACGTTTAGATTTGCAACATACGTTCAAATGTTGTAAAAGGTCTTCGACTACGTTTTTTGACCGTTACAAAATGCTTTTTTTGACGTAGTGGTTTCACTTTAATTTTAGCATATAATCACAATCAAATTTCTTTTGTGTCAAATAATTCGAATTCAATACAAAACTAGTAAATTTGACTTGAAATTATACGTGTGGGATGATACACTAAACTTACTAAAATATATTAATTTTTAACGATTTCGTACTCTTTGCAAAATTTTATCAAACAATTTTTATTAGAATCGTCGACGATGATCTTTGGTCATTCTCAAAGATTTTGTAGCACAATATTTTTTGATAAATTATATTAATGTTCTTCATGATAAATGTAATGAAAAATAGTTTGAAACTCAAAAATGGAATTTATTGATTTTTTTTATAAAGAAAACAGACTTCAACATATGAACGTTTTCATCATAAAAATTGGAAATAAAATAAAATAATAGAAAAAAATTAATTGTAAAAAATGAATAATATTATAATAGGATTTAGAATTTTCACATAATACACTCCTGTTTCTTGTTGGAAAAATTGTTGAAACAATGAGCACGTGGCTGACTTTGGCATGAGTTTATAGTGGGAATCAAAATTTCAAGAACATTAGATGGACTCATTCTAAGCCAGTCATATTATGTAGACAAAATTCTAGAAAAATTTAGTAAGGATGATACTGGTATGACTGGAACATCGATAGATACAAGTCAACAATTATCCAAGAATAAAGGTGAAAGAGTTTCTCAAGTAGAATATTCGAGAGTTATTGGAAGTCTGATATACTTGATGAGTTGTACAAAATCAGATATAGCCTACACAGTCAGTAAACTAAGTAGATATACGAGTAATCCAAGATATGATTATTAGAAAGGAATAGTAAGAGTACTAAGATACTTGAGATATACTCGTAATTATGGATTACACTATACCAGATATCCTGCAGTTATTGAAGGATATACTGATGCGAATTGGATATCTGATATTAAAGACTCAAAATCTACTAGTGGATTTGTGTTCACATTGGGAGGTGCA
>CAIGRB010174341.1:0-10123 GCA_903798255.1 Fraxinus quadrangulata
ACACAAACACCAGCGATTGCATTCAATATATTTAAACATTATTCTTAAGATTCAATAACCTCTATCGCAGAAAATTATCAAATCCTAGTGCTTCACAAGTTAAAGAAATCAAACAATTATGGATTTGAAATTTAACTTAGCTATAGATTGCAATACATGATAAACTAATAGGCCTTTTTAGCAATCAAGCATGACAACCATATAATTACGCGTAGAAGAACATTCAATACTAAAAATATAGATTAAACAATGAAAATAGATTGATCTCACATTTATAATGTTTCCAAGGCTTCGGTATTCTTCGATCAAACACCAAAAATTATTTACATGCGAAAAATCTAAGAATGAAAGAGAAAAAAATAGTTAGTAGCCGTTCTGTACGTTCTGGGTGCGTTCTAGGGTTGCAAATCACGTATTAATAGTTGTTTCCATAAGTGGTTGACTTAAATTCGGAAACCAGAATTCGCGTCTCGAAAATGAACCATGCGGCCGCATGGTTTAGAGGCTTGCGTCACATGGAACAATTGAAAATGGAATTGAGTTCCCTGAAGCTCTTCTTGCGGCCGCATGGAATTAAAGCCATGCGACCGCATGGCTTTACGAAATTTCCTCCGAACAGCTTTCAGTATTTTGGTTATATCTTTATCTTTCAATATCCGATTGAGGTAATTTAAGATGCGTTGGAAAGATACCTCAAAGGTCTACAACTTTACTTCAGATATTATCTTCCAATTCGATCATTTTTGATATAAAAAATGGGTCCAAACTGAGACTGAAAATCTGATGCATAACTTTTCAATTTGAAATTGATTTGTGATCATACTTTGACGATATTTTATCCCTTTGACTTCTTTCTTTATTTAATTGACTTCTAACACTCTCAAATATTCATTTTGAGGTTCCATATAACTTTTAAGTATTTACATTTCAGTCTCCAAACTTCATTTTCTTTCATTTTGGTCCTTGTTCGCTTATTTCTTCTAAATTATGCCATATCCATAGAATTGCCACTTAAACCAAAATATGAATATAATGAGTACATTTTGATATTGATTAATCATACGAGCACATAAAATAATGAGGAAAAAATATGTATTTTACATTCTTATCAACGGGCCATGGATTTGGTGAAGATATTCGCAAGCTGTAGAGTAGTGGAAATGTGTGGGAGTGTGATAACCTTGCGGTCAAAGGAATTTTGAATGAAGTGATAGTTAGCCTCTATGTGTTTCGTACGCTCGTGATAAACAAGGTTTGTTGTAATTTGGATAAAACTGGTGTTGTAAGCATACAGTGAGAAGGTTGAACCTTAGAGAAGCCAAGCTCTGTGATGAGACCATGCAGCCAAATGATCTCGGAGCAGACAAAGGATATGGTGCGATACTCGACCTCAATAGATGCCTTGGATATACAGACATGCTTCTTGAATTTTTAAGAGATGAGAGCATCACCAAAGAACATACACTATACTATAGTAGATTTCCTAGTGTTCGGGCAGCCTGCCCAATCAGCATCAATGTATGCATGCAACTGGAGTGAAGATCCAATAGGGAAGCATAAGCCACGATTATGTGTATCAATGATATATCGAATGATTCAATGGACAGCGCTGGGTGGCGATGTCGTGGTGTTTGCATGAACTTGATGACTGTGTGGATAACATATAAGATGTCTGGTCGGGTGATGGTTAGATAGATAAGACTACCAACTAGCTTTCGATAGAGAGTGGAATCCCCAACTTTTGATAGCGAGTGGGATCCTCAATGAGCTCTTCTTAGTCACACATATATTTCATATTAATTTCCATAGGGGTATCCATCGAAGTAGTATCTGCAAGCCTTGCTAACTGAATGCATCAATTTCTAAATCATAGAGATGGTCACCATATCAGAACCAATGATAATGATGTGTCCACATAAACAAGAATGACAACTATGCCAACATAAGTCCTCTATAGGAAAAGAGATTAGTCATATTGACTCTGAATGAATGAAAACCAAGGAGTGTGGTTTGGAATTTTTCAACCATTCCCTAGGTGTCTGTTTCAAATCTTATAAACACCAGTATGTGAGGAAGTAAGCATACCAGAGGGAAGTTTCATGTAAGTTTTCTCCTTGAGATCACAGTGTAGAAATGTATTCTTAACACCATTTGATATAAGGGCCAATATTTAGATACAACAATAGCTAGAATTGTTCGCAGGGTTGTCATCTTTGCCATTTGTGCGAATGTCTCATCATTGTCCTGGCCATACTCTTGTTTGTTGCTTATAAATACCAAGCGAGCCTTGTAATGGTCTAAGGAACCATCAAAACGAACTTGATGAAAGACATTCACTTACTCCCAATAGGTTTTACGGATGGAGAGCATGAAACAACATCCCAAGTCTGATTTTCTTCAATTGCAACTATGCTAGAAATTTTGTTTCTAAAAACACTCATGCTCCACTGCCTAATTATAGTACGAAGGAATACGAATAAAAGACAACGTAGCTATCAAGGATAAAGGAGGAGTGAAAGCAAACCTATCCAGGGATTTATGAATCAGATGACTGTGTCTGAGAGGGCATGTGTAGTTGTCGAAACATGTTTAATAGTCAGGGGATGACCTGGAAGGGATTAGGAGGTGCTAGAAAATGATTTGTTGTAGAGCATGATCGTCTCTAGTATACAAGGAGATAATTAAGAGTTACCAAGTCTGTAGCAGGGTAAGTAAACAATGGTGTTAGAGTTCGGGTGTGACCCCGAATTCTATTGGGAGTTCTATAAGGAGTTGATAGTATGCCTTAAAGAAGTCAAAGATGGATAAGTAGAAGAAATCGCTTGAAGATGAACGACAAATTGCGCAGATGAGGCTTGAGCATATTTTTCAACATCAATGCACATTGGCAATGCCATGGGCACTCTTGTGGTGCATACACTACTTGCTAATCACGAGACCACCGCTCGAGCGGTGGTGTTATCTAGTGCAAACCTTAGTCACAATTTTGATAGTTTTTTCACTTCTATTCTATCTCAAACACTCAATTATTTGTTAGGCATGTTATATTAGGACTCCATCATATGTTAGGCTCTTCTTTGTATTTTATATATTAGGAGTAATTACATCTCTTGAGATCATTCAACTTTTATGACCATCATTTTGATATTTTCTTTCTCTGGCCGTGGTTTTCCCGTCTTGAGTTTTCATGTAAATCTTGTGTTCTTGTTCTTATATTTTTATATTGTCAACTCTCATTTATGTCTAACAAACTAGCATCTAAGCGAGGTTTGTTTCTTGTTATGGCAACTATGAAATTTAATATTCCACGTTTGGATCGCAATACTAGATTTTCATTATGGTAAGTGAAGATACGAGTAGTGCTCATTCAGATGAATTTGGATGATGCTTTGTTAAGGTTTGATAGAGAAACAACGTAAGGATCGAAATGATGATTCCAATTTAGGAGGTTTCTGAATGGACGGTAGTGGCTTAGTAGGACCGGTTCCGAACTTCTCAAAATGGCGTTTATATGTGTATGGTGGATTTGTTTCCAGAAACCTTGCACATGTATTGATCTTAGGAGAATTAGTATGAGTCTATTGAGAATGTACAATGCATGCCTCATATGCATCAGATGGGTTATGTATCAAAAATGTGTATTGGATCACCTTCTCAATTACATCTATCTGAAAACAACTTTCTGACTCAGTAGGAAATTTCATGGCTTTGAAGATATTGAAAGAAGTTCTTCACCAAGTCTCAAAATCAGTTGATCCTTCTAAACATCAATAAAAGCTCTTCTTGTAGCTAAGAATGGTCGGCCCAATATGAGTGGAACATCCTTATCTTCCTCTATGTCAAGAATGAGAAAATATGTTGGGAAGATGAATTTTTTCACTTTAATCTGTCCGTCTTCAATAATCCCTCTTGGATGAGTAATTGATCGATCATCTAGTTGAAGAGTTACCGTAGTTGCTTTAGCCTCTCCCAATTCGAGTTTCCTAAAAACAAAAAGTGACATTAAATTAATATTTGCACCTAAATCGCAGAAAGCTTTATCAAAATAGCAATCTCCAATGGTGCAAGGTACAGTAAAACTCCCTGGGACTTTGGAAGTAGCTCTTCTGGATTCTGGCGCTACACTCTTCAGTCAACGTCACTATTTCATGTTCCTCTAATTCGTGCTTGTTGGATAGAATGTTCTTCAGGAATTTGGCGTAGCTAGGTATTTGGATGAATGCATCGGCAAATGGAATGTTAATGTGAAGTTTCTTAAAAATCTCAAGAAATTTTGTGTACTGTTGATCTAATTTGTGATTTTTCAATCTCTGTAGAAATGGAATAGAAGGCTCGTAAGGAGTTATAGGAGTCGTTTCCTTAACCCGTGGTGTATCTGAACTCTCCTTAGTAGATGCTTTAGTTGTCTGTTCAGTTTTTTCCACATACTTTTCTTTTGAAGAATATATGTTTCCTTACTTGCAATCGGCCTCTTGACATGTATTTCTTGTAATTGCACCCCACTTCTGGTTGTTATTACTTTGGCATGTTCCTTGGGATTGATTTTCATATTGTTGGGTAATGAACCTAGTACTATGTCAGTCATAGAATGTGAGATCTGCACCACTTGAGTCTCCAAGTTTTTAATAGCAGCACTTTGATCTTGGAGAGTTGTTTCAGTCTTCCTTATGAGCTGATTATTAGTTTCTATGTATTGATTTGTTTTTTCTATAAATTTTCCGAACATCTCTTCGAACTAAAATTTCTTCTCATGCTGCTAAAATTGATCCTACGACCTATTCTGATTAGGACAAAATAAATTTGGTTGCTTCCTCCAATCTGGGTTGTAAGTATCTGAATGTGGATTATTGTGTTGAAGTTGTCCCCATTGTGCAAAATCCACTTATTCCATTCCTTGTCCCAGAATAGGACAATTTACCGTATTATGATCTATCACACACTTTTCACAACTTGGTTCTTGGTTTGTGCTGCATTGGCTGTTTGTGATGTGCTCTCCACCTTATGAAATAATGAATATATTTTCGCACATAAAGTTGACTAAGCATTCACATTGTATACACCCGACACTTTCTTGTGAACAACTCGCTCAGAAGTCCACATGGCTGAAGTAATAGCCACTGTCTCAAATAATTTCAAAGCTTCGTCAATTGTCTTTGTAGATAAAGAGTCATTTGACAAAGAATCCACCATGCTTTTGAAAGATGGAAGCAATCTCGCATAAAAATATTGGACCTGGAGTCCTTTGCTAATACCGAGATTAGGACACTTTCGAAGCATGTTCTTGAACTTGTTCCAAGCTTCATCAAAAGATTTTGATTCACTTTGACAAAAGATAGAGATGTCAAGCTTCAATTTTGCTATCAAGACTGGTGAGAAGATTTTTGTGCAGAACTTTTGGGCTAGATCATTCCACGCGCTAATATTGGCAATGGGTTGAGAATATGACCACTCAAGTGCTTTATCACGCAAAGTGTGTGGGAACAGCCTCAGTCTAATAGCATCATTTGAAATACCCTGATATCGAAAATATTGACACATCTTCAAGAATCGAAATACTTGTGTATGTGGATTTTCTTCAGCTCTCTACCATAAAACTAATGTCCATAATGGAATAGATGTATAACGTTGGTCTTCAACTGGAAATTAGGCTGCCCAAACAGAGGATAGACAATGCTGGATTGACTTTGAATGATAGGTGGTGTCATGAAATCCCCAACAAGCATATTTCCCTAATCAATGGCTTCTTTTTTGTTGACTTGAACTATCAGATTGTTTTGCTCATTAGCCATTTGTACTTGCTATTTTTGGTCTTTTTGTTGTACTGTTCTTGCTTCCTTTTGTCTACGATGAAATGTGCGTTCGATTTCTAGATTAGCTAGAACCAATTCACCATCAAGCGACTTTCGCATACAAGACCTGAAAGAATAAACAATAGTACCACTCGGATAAACTAAAATGGAAGGAAATATATAACTAAAAATTTCTGAATTAGTGTCGAGGTAAATAAAATAAAAGTTAAACTCAATCCCCGACAGCGGCGCCAAGAACTTGCTCACAAAAGTATATTTCGAATTAAAATCACCACAAATGTACAGTTCATTAGCAAGTAGTAAAGTGAAGTTGAGTTCAACTGTCGTCCCACAAAGATTGATTTAGTTTAATTTTAATTATCCAAACCTTAATCGAAACAAAAATACTATGATGTGTTGTTTGTGATAAAATTATGAATAAGTTAATCTACTTATGCAATTATGAGTAAATTAACTAAATCAAATGCAAATTATATTAAATGCAAATTGATGTGTTTAATAAATGACAAAGGTACTAGGATCCCAAATTTCCATGCAATAATCATTTTTAACCTTAGTTCTACACTTTGACAATACGATTGAATTTTGACGAATCAATGTTATTATTTTATTTAACAATCTCTCTCGAGTAATGTTAAACCTACTCTCATATATGACACACCTACATTCCTATGACGGATGCGAAAATATAAGAATGCATTAATTTTTATAAATATTTAAAGATTCACAGAGTATAGCGGTATAATTATATTCCTTATCGGACCCTATAACAATTTATATATGTCGAACCTATTTCCCTTGTTCCGAATGCATAAAATAAACCACCAAATTCACACAACTACCGTGCACAATAATTGTGGAGAAAAGAAAATAATATAAATAATTCAATATTCAAAAACGTGTTTTCAATGTCAAATATATAAAAATAAAGATTAAAAACTCATATTACATGGTTCATCATCCTCCTAACATAAGGAAAACTAGCCTAGCATGTTCTGAAAAAGAAAACAAAAGAAAAATTGAAGAATCGACATCACCCAAATAAAGCTTTAATTGAATCTTCGCGTCTTGAAATCGATCTTCGTGTTCTTGCCTCCTTCTATGCTCCCCAAAATCTCTTAGAATATTTTATAATGAGTGATAACCAGTTCTGGATAGCCCTAGGTCTTTAAAAGACGTTCCCAAATTTGTGGAATTGGAATCATATAAGGAAATCAGATTTTTTTCCCTAATATATGTACCATGCGACCGCATAGTATACTCCCATGCGACCGCATAGATCAATGAAATTCACTCCTTCAATTCCCTAAATCCAACCATGCGACCGCATGGCATTTACACTATGCGATCGCATGGTTTAACTTAAAATTCATAAGTTCTGTTTTAGTCCTCGAACTCCGTTTTCTCGTTTCTTGATCTCTTTTTTCACTTTTTCTTTTTCCAACACTTCATTCATTTGCTCAATTGGTTTTTGATTCTTTCACATCTTTGTTTATTCTTCTAGGTCATCTTTAGGTCATCTTTGTTTCTTCTTATATTATGTCATATTTTGATATGTTTACCAACAATTGTCCATATTTTGTGTCCTAAATAAGTGTCACTTATCAA
The DNA here is from genome assembly GCA_903798255.1 of Fraxinus quadrangulata. Taxonomy (NCBI): domain Eukaryota; kingdom Viridiplantae; phylum Streptophyta; class Magnoliopsida; order Lamiales; family Oleaceae; genus Fraxinus; species Fraxinus quadrangulata. The sequence continues at coordinate 7,419 of CAIGRB010174341.1, forward strand.
ATAGTTTAACTAATAAATTGCATTTGAAGTAGTGATTGTATTTTCATTGCATGACAAACTAACATCTATAAAAGATCACCTAACTGTCTGTAAGGAAATTATCGCTGAGTTGGAGACCCTGGAGGTCAGGTATGATGAAGAAGATTTGGGATTGATTTTGTTATGGTCGCTGACTTCGTCATATGTCTTTCAGAGACACTATTTTGAGCAGTCGTGATACTCTTACCATAGATGAAGTATATGATGTTCTTTTTTCAAAGGTGAAGATGAAGCAACTTGTGTTTGGATTTGAGGCTTAGACAAAGGGCTTGGTTGTTTGTGGTGATTATGTGAGGTACATATTACAGCGATAAAATCTGAAATTATTGAAAGAAAAAATGGGCACGTCAAATCTGATCGCTATAAGTTGCAAAATAAGGATAAAAGAGATGCTACAAATCAGAAGTAAAAACAACCAGAAAATCAGGTGAGGCCAGTATTTTAGAAGATTGCTACAGTGATGAACTTCTAGTTATTTTTGACGATAACTCTAAACCTTACGAGGATGGATTCTTGATATAGCTTGCACTTTTCATATATGTCCTAATCGGGATTTATTTTCAACATATAAAACAATTTTCAAATGTGTTGTGATAATGGAAAATAATGCAGTTGGTATTGGAATGATCTGAATTAAGATGTTTGGTGAGACTGTCAGGATACTCGGTGAAGTGAGACATGTTCCGGATTTGAAGAAAAATATTATCTTCTTGAGTATTCTTGATTCAAAAGGGTACAAGTACACTATGAAGATGAAGTTTTGAAGGTTAGCAAATATGCCCATGTTGTGATGAAAGGGCAGAGAATGTTTGCTCGGTTATATGTCTTGCAGATTATTGATACAAATCAACAAAAATTAAACACATAGGTAGAATTTGAGTTTGGGTTAGGTTCTATACTAGAGTCTACATATCAGTCTAGTTCAAAAGTAGGGTAGTGCAGCTTTGCCGCCACCAACACCAGTACCACGACATTCTAGTGCTAAAGACAGACCCAGACCTCCATACAGGTACAGTGAGGCTGATTTGGTTGCTTATGCTTTGAGTGTAGTCGAAGGAATTGATTCCATTGAAGAACCTTATATTGTTATTAACAAAGTTGTCACCTAAGATAATCCTGCTGATATGATGACCAAGTCACTTCTTGTAGTCAAATTTGAGTATTGCTTGAACTTGGTTAGTATTTGTTATTGAGTTTGCCCTAAGGGACTTTTTGTGGAAGAGGTTGAGAGTTTTTTGTTGAATAATGAAGTTTTATTCCTTACATTGAAATTCTTGTCAAGATGGAGATTTATTAGAGTTCGGTTGTGACCCGTATTCTATTGGGAGTCGGTAGTATACCTTGAAGAAGTCAATTATGAATAATAATAAAAAATCACGTGAAAATCGCTCTCCAACTGCGCAAATGATGCTCGAGCATCTTTTTCAGCAACATCACCGCTCGCTGACTGCGCCATGGACGCTCGAGTAGTGGTGTTATCCGGTGCAAAATCTAATAGTGATTTTGGCTGTTTTTTCACTCCAATTTTACCTCAAACACTCCATTATTTGTTAGGCATGTTATATTAGGACTCCACCATATGTTAGGCTCTTCTTTATATTATATATATATTATGAGTAATTATATCTTTTGAGATCATCCAACTTTTATAATCATCCTTTAATAAAGTGGTTTTTATCCTCCTCTGCTAGTGATTTTTTTGGTCTTGGGTTTTCATGTAAATCTTGTATTCTTGTTCGTATATTTCCATATTGTAAATTCTCTTTTATTTCTAACAAATGGCAAAATAGAAAATAAAGGAGAATGAAGATTTAGGTGAGTGGTGAAAAATACTGATTTTCTAGAAAAATTACATTTCTAGAAACCAAAATATGACATAATTTTAAATCATAGCAAAGATAACATTTTTGTTGTAAAAATATCCTAGAAAGCACATTGGTCTGACTGAGCTGTGATTTTGTGTGTTTTTATGCAGGAAGATGAACATAGCATACACAACCAAATGTACAAATGTTAGAAAATTTTGGAGGATGACCAAATAACCTAGTAAAGAGGGATACATGGTTCAACGAGGGAGAATGCAATCGACTAATGAGGTAGACAGCAGTTGAAACAGCCTTACACCAAAACTAAGAGAGCACAGATGACTCTAATAAAAGGGTGCGTACAATATCGAGAATAACTAAGATCTGAACAAGAGTTTTCACAATTGTGGTTCTAACGCCATGACAAAATAGAGAATTTTATTTTTGTGAGAAAACTATCTTCTCTCTTATTAGAGAATGCCACTCTATAGAAAATATACATGCTGATTTGCAAACCTAATTTTCAACCTTAAGAGCTTATTTACTGCCCTATTTATAGTGATTGATGCATGTCGATTTACAAAAATTACAGCCCTTGAGGCCTGCATGGGAGGTTTTTTTTTTCACTAATTTTGGGTGACATCATTTATGAGGGGTTGGAAAAATCGGTGTTTGCTAGTTTTTTTGGGCACCGATTTTGGATTGTTTAAAAAACCACCCAAAATCAGTATAGTTTAATTTCAGCAGTTCTTTCAACCCACCAAATTGAGGAATTTTGGCCGTTTCTCTTGTTTTCTTTTAATTGTACCCTTTATAAAATAATTATTTTCAATCAACTATTTTGTTCAAAACTAATTTGTA
>CAIGRB010174382.1:0-30236 GCA_903798255.1 Fraxinus quadrangulata
TTATTGTTGACTTTTATTAAATGAGTGGAATCCAATAACGATTATATTTTCAATTTTAACTGACTATTAATTGCTCCCAAACAAGCACTAAAATACCTTATTTCATCAATAAGTCACTTTTTCAACCACATTGTATAAGAACTTATTTTTCACTAAATTCATTTTTAATAATACATTTTTTTTCAATAAAATAACTACACATCTTTCGATACCTCATTGAGCACATGGATACAGTCTTATTAGCACATCGGTAGTTGGATGTGCTGAAGATAATCCTTATTCAAATCTGTAGGAGGAATTGTTAAATAAAAAAGAAAAGCACAGAGCCCCACATCCAGCGGACCACCCACCTCCTTGAATCTGTTATCCTTGCCTTGTGTCTAAAAATAATTAAAAATATATATATATATTTTTTCTTTCTATTTATTATACTTTCCTTACTTCACCAAACGGAAATGTGAGATTCACACTCCTCTAGGAACGTGTGTGATACATACTAGAGTTGCATGCAAATCTAATATTTGAAAAAACCACGCTTTTTATATGAAGAAGCAATCTCAGCCGTTTAGATTAAAAGCAAGCTGCGTGTGATTTTTCTCGGTGAGGATAGACACATTCGAGAAGAAGATCAGAGCGTATATTTTTAGACAAATCACTGAGCATCGTTTGTCTTCCTTTAAAATAAATTCTTTTAATTTTTATTTTCATTTTCAATCAAACATTTACGCAATAAATTATTTTACACATAAATTAAAAAAAAAATTCATACTTTTTAATCATACATTCTTCAAAAAATAACTATTCAAAACTCTTTAAAAAATATATATATATAATAATAATGACTACCAAATAGGAGCTCGGTGTGGTTTGTGAATAGAGCAATAGATTGTTAGGGCTTCGGGTTCATTTTTTGCGATTTGGAGTTTGGATATGCATCTCACATATGAGAAAACAAATAAGAAGATTATTAAGTTGTGAAGCATAATTATTGTCATTATGAAGAACTAATACGAGGAACTAATGCGACGACAAAAGATGATATAACATAATTTCACATTTACGAGAACCTCTATTAATCTTGACGTGTTATTGTTTGTTTATTTTCTTTCTATGATAGAATTGCTATTGTTGGTATAAAATTATAGTTTCTTATTCTCAATAGAGCAATTAAAGCCCCATTTGATAGCCTTTAAAATCCAAAAATAAAGTTTTGAATAGTAAATTTTTTAAAAACGTGAGATTAAAATGTAAGGAAAAGTTTTGAATTTACATGTAAAATATTTTATCGTGTGACTAATATTTTTGAATAATGGTCATCAAACAGGGGGCTAATATTTACTTTTGATTTAATATATAAAACAATATCCAAATGGAGGATTTGTTGGATGTAGAATCTACTCAAAGAGATAGTTTTCATCAAGTTCAACTTCATTAATCTAAGTTTTCTTTCTCAGCTTGTATTCATATTCAAAAATTTGAAGTGTGAAATGCTTGCATACGGAAATTTAACGAATATTTGAATGGTCTCCACATTGGATAATGATTGGGTAACTATAATTAAATGTTCAGATCTACTTGCTTATTTTTCAAAGTTAAGTACTAACTTACTACTATAACAATAGTGTGGTGACCAAAGACGAAATTTTTCCTTATCCAAAGAATACAATTCTCCATCTATTGGAGAAAGCTATCACTTCGCTTGAAAAAGATGATGAAATCTTCTTCTTCTTCTTCTTCTTCCAAGCACCCATCAGAGGAGGACCAAAAATGCACTGCCAAAAATTCACCTTCAAATTTTCTGATACTGCCTCTTTCTCCTCCTTTCACTTTCATCCACAGCGCTCCATTTTTCAGACAACAATCAATTTCAAAACCCAACTTCCAGTTATTCACAACAGCGACTTCACATGTTGTTCGTGAATTCCATAGCTCCATTGATAAATTTTTTAGATCGCTACACGTTTTTGCGTCCCAGAATGCTTTTGTTGATAAATTTCTTTCATTTTCTTCTCGCCTTCAAAGTTGCTGCCAGGTAATTTTATGTCTTTCTGAACATGTAAAATGGGTATGCTTCTATTCACATTTAGTCCCGCAATGGCGTCGAGATTAGGCGTCTTCAAGTTAATATAATCGAAAATTAATTCACTAATTAAGTTTTCTACCTGACACATTGATTCAAAACTGCTTCAATTCATAGATTGTAGATCCATATTTAAGAGTAGAAGACATTTGGAATCTAAAGTTTTCTTGCTTGTAGATTTATTATGTACTTCTAGTCAAATTGTCATGGGTGGAGGAAAATGTTCCCTTTGGCATGAGAATATTAGATGTAGTTCTGGATAGTTGGTAGATATCAGCCCCAGATATGTATGGAAATAGGCTAGGCCTAAACGGCCAAGTTGAAACAAGGCCAACCAGACAATGCTTGGCCACTTTCTTATCTCAACCAAAGTCGAGTCTTGAAGGCTCGGCCCCTTCCACTTGATGTGATTACTGATTATCTGATCCGAGAGCCACAATTTTTTCTTCATTTCCATGTCGATAACATCCCTTGTCCACCTTGAAAACGGAGAAACTAGTTGTCTCTTTAACATGATAACATGCTTTTCCACCTATTGTTCAAAGACCATCCCTCATATCTAAGGTTCTCTTTTCTCGTTAACAGTGGAAAATTTTTATCATGCCCACTGATAATAGGAAATCAATTCTAATCCTTGAATGGTACTAGGTTGTTTTTTAGCAATCTATTAGAAAGGAATCGGTTCACAAGGGCAAAAAGGTGTTGTGAAATGGACAGCATGTAGTTTAAAGATTGTAAACCGTTACATTTCTCTATCACTCCTATGGCTTGAGTCTAGTGGTTGATTTTTTAAACAGAGCCGTAATAACTAGAAGTTGACGCTTGTTTCAGATTCCAAGGAGAAACTACCAGAATTTGAACGTTTTGTCCCATCATAATTTTGCTGCCATTTTGCCGGGAGATTCAGTGGCAGGAATAGTGGTTACGAATGGGATTTTGAATTTCTTGAACATTTATAACACATTGTTGGTTGCGAGGCTGGTTTTAACTTGGTTTCCAAATGCTCCTCCAGCAGTCGTCAGCCCCCTCAGGTATAGTCACCAATATGTTGTCAATATCTGAAGAAAAGAATGCAATTAACATGGCTGTGGTACTTGTTTCAGCACATTATGTGATCCATACTTGAACATATTCCGGGGCATCATTCCACCACTAGGAGGGACACTTGACCTTTCACCTATATTGGCGTTTCTTGTTTTAAATGCCTTTACCAGCACAGCTTCTGCGCTCCCAGCCGAACTTCCATCTTCAGGACTTCATCAGAACATTTCACCTCATGCAACAGCATCTCACCTTACGACGTCAAAGGAGAAATGGATGAGAAGGCTTGGTTGGAACAAGTAAAAAAGATCCACTGCTGGTGAAAATTAACTCGTTTTTCTCTCATTGCCTCTATGATACTTAAAAACACATGCTTGATATGTCTACTTTCGAGTGGAAATTCATTTTGCAACAATATGGTAACTCTATGTATGATTTATCGATATTTCTATGTCCAAGTACAACCATGAACGATACAGTGTATGGGTACATGATGCATCTAAGATCTAATACATTGTTATTTCTTCATTTCAATACTCTGGGGAAACTGGCAGAGGCGAATAACGCAGGAATACTTCCTTAGGTTCATTCAGGCTTAAAGGCTCAAATAGCGGATCCAACTTTAATCCAAGTATACGCACAAAAGGATTGGAATGTCCATTCAAAATTTCATCTGATATCTGCAGAACCAGAAATAAACAGAAAAAAATACAATAAAATCAACCTTGGTGCCCTGCGAGACAATGAGACACATAATGACATAAACCTGTAGAAGGTAGGATCGAGAATATTTACAAGGGAAAGAAATCTAAGTATTTATTATCCTGGCTTCCTGATTTTGGAAGGAATAAATTGTAGCTTTTTGAAATGCATACCTGTGAACAACCATAGATTTTGAGCACCTTCAGTAAAGAGCAAAAACCAACAATGGATTTTAGTTCCTCGTTAGTTATTCTGCGACACCATGATATATCCAAACTCAACAACTTTCTTGAATATACGGCGAGTGAAAAGGCAGCATTAGGGCCGACCTGTTAAATTACAAGCAGTAGGTGGAGAAATAAGCATAATTTGCACGTGGCATAATATACGGAATCAAGAGCCCATATCACAAAAAAATAGGAAAATAGAGTATTTAGAGGCCGCAAGTAACATGATGCAAACGACTGATGACTGATCTTTGATACATCTGAATCGAAACTGAAACCACAAACTTTCATACCTTTCTCACATTTTTCAATACAAGTTCCATCAAGGACCCTCCAGAAGTTTTGAGGAATGCCGCAATAGCTTCATCACTGCAAAAGAATGACTGGATCAGATTATTCATAGGAAAAAAGACCAAGTTTAATACTTCATACTGCAATTCTATTATCGACTAGTAATCATGAAAGAACCTAGCACTAGTTAAATGAGAATTAAAGAAACCTGAATCCATTGTTGCAAAGGTTGAGCTTTTGGATTGACCTACAACAATTGGTAAGATATTCAATTCCCAAATCTGTCAAGTTACGCAGGTTTGAAATATTCAGCGAACGTAAATCAGCACAAGTGCTCCCAATGATTTTAAGAGAGCGATCAGTCAGTTCCCTGTAGCAAGGAAAGGCAGATGAAGGTTAGAACACAAAACTGAAACTGTTAAAAGACTAAAAGCAAGTAAAATCTCCTTTGGGTGAAAGTATATACTTTTAGCCTCAACACATGTTTGGCTAAGCTTAAAAGTTACTTTAAATTACTCGTACTTTTTTTAAGGTTTTGTCAGACATGCTCGATATATCAAGAACAGAGCAAACCTAATAGACTTACGGGCAATTAGCTAAATCAAGTTCTTTTATTCCTCGACCACATACACGAATCACCTCACTGATAAATTGATCGCTTACAGTAGAAATTCCAGCAACAGACAATACTTCCAAATGTTCAAACTTCCTCAAAGCAGGTAGAATAAGCATTGCATCTATATTTTGGCAACCGTCTATGTAGAGTTCTCTCAATTTTGAACCCAAAGCATAGGATATAAATCTGATTGCAGCACAAGTAAGAAGGGTGCAGTGGCCCAAATTTATAGACAGCAATGCGGGTGCTGACATTACAAGTGCTTTAAGCCCACTGTCTGATAAACTACAGGCACCCCTCAAGGAAACAATAGCTAAATTCGGCAAGCTATTTAAAGATCGAGCTAATGTATCAGTAAGTACAAGATCAAGCATACATTGCCCACATAGATCAAGTTGAAGTACCTGAGTATAAAATCCATACCAATTAGCTACACCAAAAATAATACCATCGAAGTACATGATAAGAATAAATAATACACAAATAAACCTCCCTTCCCCTACACAACCCAAGAAAAATACAACTACAACAACAAACTAAGACCCTATTTGGTTTAGCTAGAAAAGTTGATTAAAATTTAAGCCGAAGTCAACAATTAATTTTAACCACACATTTTATGGGATTCTAAACTTTTCAACCACATATTCCATCAATTTTTATCAAATTAGTCTTATAACCAAGTGCTTGTCTGGAATAACTTAAAAAGTTGAGGTCAAAGTCAATAATATATTTAAATCACACATTTCATGGGATCCATATCAATTTTTCAACCTTTTATCAACTTTTATCAAAAAATTTGTCGAACAACCCCTAGAATTTGGAGCTGGCTATTTGAATCTTGTTTTCCATTCAATTGTGTTCATTGTTAGATCTATTGGGAGATCTTTAGCAATTACAACATGCCCTGTTAATTTTGGTGTACCTTTCCCTCTTCTAAGTTGCAATACCAAAATCACTTCACTCTTATGAACAGCTACTTCTTTAGACCTAAACACCTACCGAGCTTCTCTTAATTTATATTTCAAAAAGGTTCATAAAAAAAGCTTCTTTAAGTTCAGCTTGCTGCTTTTCATTTTGATAGGAGTAGGTGCCTATTGCTTGCTCATTGTCTACTAATTGATCCTTCACGGCCAGCCAGGCCCTTATCTTTAACCCTATGTAAAGAGAAGTAAACAACCCAACCTCTTTGTTCCAAGCTTAGCTTAGTGATCCTTTTCTTAATATATTCTCAATCGGCCCCACCTCGACTAATTAAAATATATTATTATATTTTGTCTTATCTAATTCAGTATGAGTACACATCCATCTTAGCATCTTCATTTCCAATACATACATCTTGACCTTTGACAGCTTAACAGTCAATACAAGAACATTGTAAGCAAATGATAATAAAAACATAATACACGCTGATTTAAACAAGCAGAGTACGTATCAATATGTGAACCTCTACCAATTTACAGTGCTTTTGATCAGAGTTCATGGTGCAATGCTCATGTGTTTCTTAAATATATTTGCTATCTTTAGCATTTTCACTTCATCCGAGGTCCCCCAAACTACAGAAAATTTTGGATGCAATCTGATCAATCTAAGAATCAATTCAACAAAGAAAATAAAAATGGTCAGTAACAATAGTACAAGGTATAGCCCTCACTCTGGGGTACCAAATTTTCCGAAAACCCAGAATTCATCCTGTACAACCCTACTGCTAGACAATTCCTTGAGATCCATCTTATGCTCTTCCCTTTTAATTCCGTCAATTTTTCTCTTTCGCTGAACTACCTTCATGGTTGATGACCACTCGAACATTTTATTTTTTCTATCTAACTTGAGATTTGTTCTGCTTTTTGGTAATAGAATTAAGATAATAATACTTATTTTCTTTTCAAATTCCTTTATGAATAAGTTCTGAACAAGCTTGTGACATACAGAAAGCAGGAAAAATTGACGTCGCCCTAAATTGCCTTAGGTATCAAACTATGGTAGTGAGTTTCCTCGGATCACTTGCATTAACGAAATGGGTCCATTTCAACAATCAGAAGAAAAAGATTGAAGAGTACTCTGAGAAATACGGTAGGCAGATAATTTTATTCCTTGGATAACCATATAGAACATACTGTCACTAGGAAAGTGTCTAAATGAAAGTCTAGTCACTTGGCAACATCTCAGTTACTATTGAACAGTCTAATCCTCTCGCCCAACCCACCCCTCCAATATGACCTTGCATGAGACACAAAGAAGGGCAAATTCTGATAGCGACGTATGGAATCTCAGTGAGCATTTTGTCTCCCACTTTGATTTTTTTCAGTCCATTGTGTCCAATTTAGGGCAAATACCTCGGCGGCACATCAATGTAGGATCAAATAATTTGTAGAACTAGAATTACACAATACTGAATTCTTGAATTCATATCAATTAAACAAATTGTTGGAAGAAAGTGATTTCTTTTCATTTCCTAGTGCTATATGGGACATTTCATACATTTACCAATTTGAAGATGGATATTTTCCAGGAATCTGAAATTCTAATGGTGGAAGTGAAATGGCCTCAATATCCATCTATAACCACATAAAACAAACATAAAAAATACCGAACAAGATTCTAGAAAATATTATATACACAAATAAAATACAAGAAGAGAAGAATATTGACTATGCCTGAACAAATAAGAAATGAGCAAGTTTAAATGCAACTTCAATATAGGCTACACTAGCACATATAAATATGGAAGGGAAGGCGGAATGAGTTACCCTCAGACTTCTTGAGTCAAAATTCCCAAACGTCTGCCGAAATTGTGTTTCAGTGAGCCACGAACAGTTCTTCACCCGTATCGCAGTTGGACATGGTCTTAATAGGAGGTTCAGCATATGGACATCCATTTTACGCATATTGCACAACAAAATAGTTAGTCTTTCTTTAAGCCAATCTGGAATCGGTTCCAGTGAAACTATCCCCTCGGCATTCTCTGCAAGTGCTCGTAAAGAAAGATCCACGAGCGGAGGAACGAGCGGTCGAGCACCTTGCCTCTTATTCTGTGCTCTAACCTCTATTTGCGTACCTTTTCCTCTATCTCCCTCGTTAAACAACCTGCTTCTTTTCAACCCTGATGTTTCACTAGTCCCCTCACAATTCTCACCCTGCCTCTTCATTGAAAACCCAATTCAAGAATGAAAAAGAAACCCTGTATATATTCCATATTCATCCAAGAAATAATAAAATTTCAATTTGTGATTTTAACTGAGTTAAAGAAACAATTTCACTATCATTTAAAGGGGTTTTATTACAGTATATTGGTGATGCGAGATTGAAAATGTAGTATAGAAGATTAATTCTTGGCTGTAACCGTATAGGAACAAAGAAAGTAAATGGGGGAATCAGTTGAAAAGCCTTTAACCAAATTCTTCGAAATAAAACAAATTTTAGTTATTTAAAAGTATCACTTTACCCCCTAAAAAACTGGGGGGCTTGTTTATTTCTTATTAAAATCACATTTTAATTTAAATCAAAGTCAAACAATCAATATTAATCACATTTTTCATAAATTTCACAACTTTTTAACCACACATTTCAAAAATTTCTATTACAATCTACTAAAAATTTAATTTTAATCAACACCAAACACCCTCTAAAGAAAGATCTGACTCTTATTCATATTAGAAACCCTTCTTTCCCAAATTGACCATTACAAAATTAAATCCCCTTCTCCTTCAAATTTCCAAACACTTATCCTTCAAGTCAAAACTCTTCTCTTCTCCTTCTTCTTCTGAGGCCGACGATTGTATAAAGTGAAGGGTTGAAGCTTGTGTTTTCTTCATTTCCAAACCAACGATGAGCTCCCATTTAGAAAAAAACAACGTAAATTTGCAAACTAGCAAGGTGATTTCTCTCTAGTATTCAGTCTTTGTTGTGTGCATATTCTTCTTCTTCATTTAGGATTTTACTCATGTTTTTGGCATTGTGAGATGAAACCTTTTTGGGTTACAAAACTGTGAATTCGTAATCTAGTCGAATCTCTCTATTAAGTTTTCACGTTTCTTGATTTGGATTCTATGAAATTCGATTCGAGATTACATATTTTACTATGAAGATCATTTCTTTGGCTCTTATTCAAATGTTTTTTTAAATATTTGCATTGGAAATTCATATTAGGGTTTGGTGGTTTTGGAATTTCGGTTCATCACTTGGTGTTTAACAGATTCGTTTTAGTAAGTTCTATAATGATTTCTTGGTGAGTTTCATTTCTTTTTTATTTTCTTAATTATGTGATTTTGTATGTTTTATATTGTTATTGGTTCTATTAAGGGAAATAATGAATTCATTGGAAATCTTATGGCTATTTGTAATTTAATTGCTCCATAGATTTAATATTTGAAATTATCAGATATTGACATATACGATTCTTATCGAAAAGTGGATCTCATGAAGGTTGAGGCTCTTAATAAATTGATGTAAATTGCATCTTATGGGTAAATTAATATATATAGTTGCAAGTACATGTGAAAGTAATGATATTATTACATAATTATAATGTTGTGTTTATTGTGTTGTATGCACATACAAATTATATCATCACAATTGACGAACCTTTTGAATGATGCTAGTTGGCTTATTGGTAATGTAAGTAATCAAGCTTTAATAATGTTACAATAATGTTACAAATGAATTCAATTTGTATTAATCCATTTATTTGTACAGATTGTGAACAAGACCCTATACCAAATACGACATAGGACTTTAAAATTTCCAAATTTATTTAGTAAAATTGTTGCATCTTGGATACTTACTTCTACCAATTTGTTTTTGAATGCACAAGACGGGTTGCAATAGAAGAAGAGTTCAATTTTAGTAAAAGTCTGCTCAATTATGTGGGAGGGACTACTCCCGAGCTCGGCAAACATTTGAAGGATTGCAGATATTTGTATCTTCCTTGTTGCATTGATAACCATTAGTTGGCACTTCAAATCGATTTGAAGGAACATACCATTTTTATGTTCTATAGTCTAAATGGTCACATTCGTATGGCAGCTTTGACAGCTTACATTCTACCCCTACAACATTTTATTCCTTTGTTGATAAAATTGCATGTCACAAGTGATGAAAAATATAGCACGGAGAAGTTCAAATTTGTGAAGGTGAAAGATGTTCATCAACAAATAAATGGGTAAGGTTGACTACTTTCACATTTGTTGGTACTATATTATTTTAGTGTTTTGTTATGGTTGGAGCTCAACTTCAACCAAAACTAACTGAACTTAATCAAAATCAACACTAACAATTTAATATACTAAATTGGAATTCAATAACCCAGCTGCCATTTATTGATTGAGTTGAAATTACATCAAAATATTGAAACTAAAATACAAAGAATGGTGAAAAAGGGGAAGAAGGGCGATTCAGTGAAGATGAGAAGAAGAACAACCGAGAAGAAAAAGGGAAAGCGGGAGAACCAATGAAGAAGACAGCAAAAGGGAAGAAGAAGAAGAGGAGGAAGAACAGAATGGTGAAAGAATAACAGAGAATGAGGTGAAGAAGAAGAAGAACCTAGAAGAAGATAGAAGAAGACTGGAGAGGAAGCCACAATTCAATTCATCCATATCCTGTTTACCAAGTTTAAATACAACCTATATAGACCAAAACAGTGAAAAGCTTTGGGCTAGCCCACAATAAAACAATCCCAACTAGATAAAAGTAAATGGGCCAATATATACCAAGTTAGCCCATGACATCCCTTCCCCTTAAATTAACCTTGTCCTCAAGGTTCAAAGTCGGGATGTCTTCTTTGCATGTTGTTAGTAGTCGCCACATTCTCTTCACCACCATTGGATTAAGCAGGTAATGCAAGGGGGCATATGCCTCATTCATTTCATCTGTTTGGACTTGATTCTGAACTGCGTACTCATCTGAAGCATCCTCTAGCTTTAGCCAAGCTATTGAATCTGTTTCATCCAGTTCCGTACCACAGTGATCATTAAGATGACTGAATCGAAAATACTGTACACTAGGCAGCATAGGAAGTAATGCGCTCAGAGCTTCCTCCACATGGTCAACACAACAAGCATTCCCAATCAAAACTTATCCAGTGTCTAAATAGCGCCAACCACCCATATGAACTTTGGTTAGAATGGACTCGCGCCCAATTGAAACTAAGCAATCAATTTTAGCATCAGGCCACAATAGTTGTACTTCTCGTACAGTAAAATTAGTAGAATTATTTGCTACAATAGCCACATCTTGCCTACGATATACACCATCGGTGTAATCATCTAGATAATATGACGATGTAGATGACGTTCTTATAGCTTGCCATATGTGATGCTTACAACTCTCAATGGAAGCTCCAATTGGCTTTTTGGTATCACTTTTTGTATGAGGATCAGCAAGGAACGTTTCTGTGCAATAAACAAATTTCGTTCCGTTGAAAGTATCCCCACCAGTTTCGACACATGTTGACTATCCAAGGTTAACGGCAGTAGTTTGAAAACCCGTTTCATAAATTAGTGTGCCAGATCGTGAGAGAATTCCAATATGTCTTGGTTTGTGAATGTATTCAGGCATAATTCCAATCTTACAATCCCTAGGCTTGATAATTCCAGGACAATTTGGACCTATGAGCTGAGTTTTTGACTGCTTGTTGAGAGCAACCTTGACAAGAACTATGTCATGCTGATGGATTCCCTCAATGATGCAAATAGCCAAATCTAGCTCAGTCTCCCTTTCCTCCATAATAGTTTTAGTTGTAAGAGTGGGAATAAGCACAAATTACTGTTGTATTAGCCTTTATTTCAGCTTTTGCCTTCAGAACTTCATCTCCATTGTACTCCAGTAGTCGTTTAAGTGGAGCTTCCCTAGAAAAAACCACATTCCCATTGCTTTCCCCCTCAATCTTCGGTGTAATTATAACTTCAATCTCTTTTTCATGATAAATACCACTACTAAGAGTCGAATCTCCAGTTTCTTCAGTTTCCATTTCCATGTCTTCTTCCTCAGCATTGTTTTCAGCAAATAGTCTACAAACCTCACTTGAAAACATGTCCCAATCAGCATTGGGATGGTTGAAGATGAAGCCATAAAACCATATGTACGATTTCCACTTCAAATGCATCTCAACTATTCTCACCCTCATTTCATTAGCTACTTGATATATCTGAAAATATTTTTGGGCTTTCCTCAATCATTCTCTAGGACTTTCTCTATTAAAATAAGGGAAGTCTATATTGGGTAGTTTGGTAACCATCCTAGCCTCTCTGTTTCCTGTGGAGATACCAGAATGAATTTCATTTTTTCTAAGGATACCCCCACTGGTTTGAGATGGTGACACATATCCTTCTACTTGTTTTTCTTTACCATCAGCCTTACTCCCAATTAACTGAACTAGTATCAACACCATAGACTCCTGTGTAGCCTTCATTTCTCCCATCATTTGTTCCATCCGGTCTTGTCTAGTACGAACACCCTGTAGCATCTGGTCATTTGTTTTAAAGATCACTCCCAAATCTGATATTTTCTTGTCCAATCCCTTAAGATGTTCTTCATTTGATTTGCTTCTAGTTTATGCCATGCCCAATTCACGTAACTGCTCTGATACCATTTGTTGGTTGGAGCTCAACTTCAACCAAAACTAACTGAACTTAATCAAAATCAACACCAACAATTTAATATACTAAACTGGGATTCAAGAACCTAGCTGCCATTTATTGATTAAGTTGAAATTACACCAAAACAGCAAAATATAGAAACTGAAATGCAGAGAATGGTGAAGAATGGGAAGAAGGGAGATTCAGTGAAGATGAGAAGAAGAACAATCGAGAAGAAAAAGAGAAAACAGGAGAACTAGTGAAGAAAATAGCAAAAGGGAAAAAGAAGTGGAAGAGCAGAATGGTGAAAGAAGAACCTAAAAGAAGAGAGAAGAAGACTGAAAAGGAAGCCACAATTCAATTCAATTCATCCATATCTCGTTTATCAAGTTTCAATACAACCTATATAGACCAAAACAATAAAGGGTTTTGGGTTAGCCTACAATGAAACAAGCCGAACTAGATAAAAGGAAATGGGCCAATATATACAGTTAGCCCATGACGTTGAGAATTAGCCATGTTTGTTTCACATTATTAGAAGAATATTTACCGTTGCAAAATCGATCAGCCTCAATCTTGACTGCATTGTCTCATACTGGGACCCACTTTTTGAAAAAAAAAAAAAGGGTCAAAAATTTCATTTTCATGTACAAAATAATGTGAAACAGACAAGGGCTTAATATAATTTCACAACTATTTTGTAGATCTAAGTACGAGATATTCACTTTGAAGTATATAGAATTCCTGTAAGCGAATATGGATGTAAATGAAATTCGCTTGGATTATGTACCGATATGGCCGAAGAAATTGGATGCAGAATTGTTGGCATTGGATTTCGAGCTTTAAATTTACTTTTGCTATTTTAATTGATGTTTTGATACTACTCAGTATTTACTTTGTTTTATTTGTCTAGAGTAGTTGATATTTTAAGAACGTTATATAGCAACTTCATTTTCTTGATTTAGGGCTAAATAGAAATATAAAAAAAGAATTAAGGTAATAATGTATTTTTGTATATGATGCTACCAAAAATCGTACTTGCTGATTTCCAAGCTCGACGACTGAGAATGAGTACGAACAAGATTTTTCGGTATCTGAAACAAAGGCGTTGAGGTGTGTCCTCGTCGCCCCTCAGATACTTAAGTCAGAGAGAGAATTTGAAAAAATATATATGCTGAAAAACTAAGTGAAAAGATATCTCAATAATAAATTTAGATGATGTATTTATAGAGGAAAAGGTAGTGCATTCCTAATAGGATTACAATGTTGAAATTCCTAGGAGTTCTACCGTGATTGGAAGTTGTAACTTAATTGATTTTGTATCATCATGTGTTTGGATAAGGTAATGACTCTGATAGTAGAATCCTTTCAGGATAATGTATCATATCATTACCAGGATTATATTTCTTAGGGATGGATAAGTTTTGACATGAGGGAGAGTCCTAATAAGTCAAGGATTGTATGACACGAGGTTGTAACCGTGATCTCGAAGAAGACTTAGTGGGTCGGGAAGACACAATCCCGAGGTGACATACCCGAGGAGGTCACGAGGCATCGTGGCCAAAATAACAAAGTGGTTCTCGAGCAACATGCTCGAGCTCGACCACAATTGGACTCGTCAGCATATAAGGATATTTTAGTTATTTACAAATTATATATTTTTTATTTTTAGACCTTCTAATTAAAAATTATAGTTGTTGAACTTTTTAAATTAATAATTGATTTCACTAGGCCTCTTCCCCTGTAGACATCAGCCCCGTCCCTGTTTATGCCCGGTCATTGAGCCGAGGCATAAGGTTTTATCCTTTCCCCTGATGTATCCGCCAGCTTCTTAAGGGTAATAATGTAATTTTGCGTCCATAAATACAAGGCGGATGATGGATTGGATAAGAGACCTCACCTGGCAATCAGCCCGTAATATGGCGGTAACGACGACCACCGTCGCCCTCCCGGCGCATGTTAGCTTCTGTTCAGTTTTTCCTTCTTCACGAGTCTCATTCTCCAATTTAAAGCAGAGGCGGAGCGTGAGATGCGCATTGTTCCCACCTGAAGCTCGGCAGAGCAGACGATTCGTCTCATTGTCGTTAGTTTTTCTCAATTTTCTCTCTCTACCGAAAGGTGAGGAATTTGAGATTCTCTTTATTTGATGCTAAGCCTTCGCTGGTACGACTAAACGAACTATCGTTCATTTATCGCAGTTGATAAAGCACAGTAAGCAAAATATTACAAGCAGATTCAGCAGTTTATTTATTTATTACTGACCATCATTTTCTGGGAATTACAGATGCTATGGGTGGGAGCGTTTTGGACAAGTATCTGAAAAAGTAAGGATGATATTATGCACTTAAAAATTTCTACCTAAATTTATCATTCATTATAAGTAATTCACTAATCCTTGATAAAATCTTTTATAAAGGAAAAAGCTGGATCCATTAGAGGCTTACATACCTGCTGTTATTTTAACTGAGTTGCAAATTAAAGATTTAGGTAATGATATCTTTGCTGCTGCTTTATTATTCATTATTCTCAATGGTTGATTCTGCTAATCGTGATATTCTTTTAAAATCTGGTTGGGATATTCATTGTTTATAAATTCAACATGTCCCCAGTCCCCTTAGATGTAGTAAATTCAGGAAGACGTCTCTGTTACCATTTTGAATGATCATCGAAAAATTACTTTGTTGGCACCTTAATGTGATGATTACTTGTTCCATCCAAATAATGTAACAGCCTCTTTCTGGATTAAAATTTGCGATCTATCCGCATTAAGGCTGGTAATTTTCACTTCCACCATGTTAGGGAAATTTGATGAGAAATGGACTGCACTCGTAGGTAACTTCATTATTACTACTTTAACCGCAGGGAAATTTCTAGAAGTTGATCAACCTAAATTTGCTGATTGCCGGAATCTTTTACGATCTGGACCTGCATCGTCTCTCCGTGTTAATATACGAGCTGTAAGTCCAGGTTCTGTACTGTCATTGCTCACTTATCTAGTTAAATTTTTGAATTTTCTCTTAATGAGATTTCAAAACATGGATCAAAAGCTGAAATAATTGGCTTGGCTTAATAACCGCAAGTTCTATCCTCGAATGCCAACAAGGAAATGAAATGAAGAAACTCAATCACAACAGCAAACTGATGATTTAGGTATGGATGTACAAAATAAATATGAAATTCTCTTCATTGCTCCCTTCCAGCAAACACGTGAACCAAAGGGAACAAGAATACGAACATAAAAATTATGAACCGTTTAATGCATATGCTAAGTTATATGCTCCTTATGAAGAAGAGACGGATTTAAAGCAGAAGATTGTAATGAATACCGTACTTTGATGTTTATCATTTCATCATTTTCATTTTACTTTGAGATTCAGATAAAGTAGTCGACTATTAAAAAGTCATGTTGCAGCATCATATACGTTATATTCACTGAATAATCGTACTTTAATGTTTACCATTTCATCATTTTCTTTTTACTTTGAGATTCAGATAGAGTAGTAGATTATTAAAAAATCATGTTGCAGCATCTGATATATTATATTCACCGAATAATCGTACTTTAATGTTTACCATTTCATCATTTTCTTTTTACTTTGAGATTCAGATAGAGTAGTAGACTATTAAAAAATCATGTTGCAGCATCTTATATGTTATATTCACTAAAAATTTCCTTGCCTCGCCTCGAGTTCTATCCTTCACTCTTTGGCTCCTCCTTAGTATTCTTGTTGTTTTGGATATACAAGCTTCATTGAAATACAACTATTCAGTTGCTAGATATAAGTGCATTTGTACAGGTAGCACAATATGCTTCTGATGCTGGGAATGGCGAATCTGCATTCAGTAACGTTGATGGATGTTTAAGGTATCATTTTTAGTTGTATATTTGCAATATGTCATTTCACGTGCTTCAGAATATGCACTCTGTTTCATAGAATTACCAATAAAAGCCGTCTCATTTATAGCATAACATAATTCCTTGTGCAGAGCTTTGGAAGAACTCGATTCCCTACTTCTGCGTGCTTCAAGGAATGATTCAGGAGCTTCAATTAAATCAATGGAAATGAAAATTGGTACTGCACTTGATGAATTGGACAGGTAACTTGTATTTCACACGTCTTTCATAATTGACAGCAGAGATGTAACAAGTTTTAGGTATGTAAAATATGATATTTCTTTCCCATCAGTCTTCTTAAAACAGTTCCAACCGACATGCTGGAGAAAGGAAAGGCCATGGCCAATGCATACAGGACTTCAGAAGAAGACAGGGAACTTGAAAACCTGGACCCGGAGTTGAAGAAATTGGAATCCATACTCTGAAAACAATGCAATAGCAACGTTCTCATTTTACGCAAAATGTCTCAATTCATAACTTGCATGTTTAACTTTGCCCATCCAGGCATCAAACTCCAAGTTGAGAGAGAGATTCTGGTATATGTACGAATAAATATTTTGATTTGTACAGCACCTTAATAATATATCAAATGAAAATCAAGACGATGTTATCTAACAAAGGCATCAGGAGTTTCATGTCAACTCTCGAGTTTGCAGAATAGAAAATAAAATATAAATCATTAGTAACTCAACAGCCTACTCGTTTCCAAGTTATAAGAACCATGTCAAATAGCTAAAAATTCAAGTTCATTTATTTAAGAAATGGGTGCTTCAACGCAGAACTGCAATACCTTAAGTCGAACAAACAGTTACATACATAATAAGAGATACACGGTGAACAAGATTCATTGCATCTCTTCCATCAGATGAGGGACCTATTACTTTCGTAAGAGCACACCACTGCAGAAAGAAGAAAATTCACCATGTACAAGATAATGACATAAATAAGTGCCATGCAAGAAAAATGCTGAGTGCTCATTCAACGGCTTTAAGTTTGTGCTAGGCTGCTGAAGATCCGTTTCAAGCTGGGGCATGCAGCACGTAACCTTCCCATGCTCGATGGAGATATCTGGAGATAGAAATAACAGTCTTTCATAAACAACTTTAACCAATAATGATAACTAGATGTATATAATCTGTGTAATTCCAATATTTGTATCACCTTTGGGCAAAAGCGAACATCAAGTGTCTCCAGCATGGTACACTGTGATATGGCAGCTTCAACCGCTTCCTCGTCTATATTACAGGACTAAACACAAAAAGGGGGGATTTTTTTTTGGGGGGAGGGGGTGACGATTAGAAGATAACATCAATCAATCAAAGCAACTTCAACAAGTGCATGCTTGATACTCAGTTTATCGTTTCTTCTCTAATGATGTCTCTAATGGTGTCAACTGCTGTAGAGTACACCTTACCAAACAAGCCACAATATTCAATGCTGAAGACAATTAAATTTGTTTAACACTTCGACTGAGAATCTCAGTCATCAGTTACTGTAAAGTTCAAGAAATTGCTTTCTCAAAATCATACAAGGTGTTTTTAACATGTAAATTTACATGACAAGATACATAGTGAGTGTTTGAAGTTCATTTTAACGAGAATAAAAATTTTGGAACAATGATTGATGGGAGAATGTGTTGAAAAGTTTTAGATTTGTGTGTAACATTATTTTATTTGGAGAATGTGGGTTGAAATGAAGAAAGAGAAAAAAATAATTAAAGAGAATGGGTGTCGAACAGGGGCATAATCTCCAAAAATGAAATTTTGCCATATTAATGCACCTGAGACGCATGCCCTTTTGACATGTAAAGTCTTATGACAAGCCTTCATGTGACTCGTTAGCAGTATTAACTAAAAATTTATTTTATAAATGGTGGTTTTATGTGGCATAAAGCGTGAGAGAGCACTAGCTGAGGGTTGCCATTTGGATCTAAAATTCCACCTCTTTACTCACTAAGGTAAACCATAACAAACTTGTATGCTCAATTTGACATATTTGTCATGCCAGGATTCCTTATTGAGTTATGATGTTTATTTCATACGTAACATTACATGTAACTTAGGAACAAACTCAAATCTTATTTGCCAAGCCCCAGAATTGATTTGAGTTGCATTATACGCCCGAATGACAATTTCTGTACGGAACACCAGCCTGAAGAGCCACTCTGATACCAATTTCCAGGATCAAACTCCATGGTCAACTGCTAAGCCCCAGTTTGGATCATATAAATTGTACAGTCTACACCCTAATGACACTAGAGTGATACATAAATCCCACTGGACCGACAAATTTTAATAAAGGGGGGATTGAGATGAAATTTCCAACTGCAACAGCCATAACATCACAAATAATTAGTTCATAATTTACAGAGGGGAAGGCATCAATAGACTTCCAAAGAGAGACCGATATCAATGAGAACATGCATTTTGGCAGAAGAAAATGGGTAATCAGGACAAAGCAAAAGGGTGATAGGCTTAAAAATGAGATCAGTTTATCAAGTTGCAGTTAAAACGACACTTTCTTCAAATAAAATGGATTTTGATAGAAACATGGAGAAGTAAGTAGCAGACCGTGGTTGCCCGTTCGAGTGCGGGGGCTGGGTGTTCCTCCTATCACTGGCCGCCATCTAACCAGAATTTTAGTGTGTCAGAAGACCGGAGTCTATTTCTCTGGCTTTCTCTTAAAAAGGTGTATCCTCCTCTGCTGAATTGACCAATTGACGACGCTCCTCATACATTATAACGAAATTTGAGAAATTCTATTGTATACACACGAAGAGTGTATCTGACGGAGACACTCGCTAGATCTAGTTAGAGTTCCTCGGCGAATCGTCTCTTTCTTAATGAAATATCTGTCTAGCCCTTATCCTGCTAACGACGCCCTTCTTATCTACGAAATTGACCCTTCCTTTCCTGAGAGAAATCCACCAGGGCAAAAATACTATAGATGCAAAATACAAAAGAGGAGTGAATGCTTTATTTTTTGCCATTTTTTCATTTGTGAATTGTTAATCCTAAAGATTTCATTTCAATTGGAATTTGGTTATTCACCATGTACGAGGATCCCCGCTAAGCATCCATGGCTGAATGGTTAAAGCGCCCAACTCAACATTGGCGAATTCGTAGGTTCAATTCCTACTGGATGCACGCCAATGGGACCCTCCAATAAGTCTATTGGAATTGGCTCTGTATCAATGGAATCTCATCATCCATACATAACGAATTGGTGTGGTATANAACATATCTCTTACTTTATTACGTCAGCCTATCAAATCTCTATTCGATCCGATGGAAGTTTACTTTGCTGCGGTTTCTTGCAGCTCACGCCATTCGAGGTGGCCCAGCCCAGCATTCCTGCCCATGGTTTCAGCAGCAGTTCGAAAGGTTGCCACCCCCCACAACAAGGTACATCTCGCGCCTATGGGCCGGGCGGGGCACTCAAAGAAAGGGGGGCACACTAGTTACAGTTCGCCCGAAGCATCGCTAGAGGCATAGGCAGTCAGAAATCAAAATCGTGGTCGATCTTTCTGGTATTATCAGACCTAAAAAAGGAATGATCAACTACAGGTCCAACAAACCCAACTGGTCCAGTCCCCCTAACTATTGAAGAGAGCATTTCTGCAACTCAGAGACACCAGTCATCCGTGGCCCGAGGAATATGTGCCGTTTTAGCATCAAAAGACAGTATACTTTCCCAAATGGTGGAAACGGGGATGGAACAATATAATAAATGAATCAAACTCTACTAATATAATTCTACTGCTGCCCATCAGAGGACATTCAGAAACAATAAGCCCATGTTTGGGCTTCATTTTTGTAAAAATACATTTTTCTTTTCCTTATTTTGAACCACACATTCTCCAAACAAAAAATATTACACGTAAACCCAAAACTTTTCCTCAATTTTAAACCAATCTCTCCAAAAAATAACCATTCCAAAACAAAATTTTCTCCAAAATTTAATTGTAATGGAGCCCATACAGGGGCTAAATATCCAAACTCAGCATATCTATACTAGTCATACTCTACAAGAATTTTTAAAAATAAAAAAATTATCAACATTTTCTACATAAAAAACTTCACCATCCCTCAACACAAGCCATTGTTATGTGAATATTTGTTGTGCCTAAGATGAGGTCAGCCACTAGTAATAGAACTCACTCTTGAACAAACAAGCACTCCAACAAGAACTACTAGGAGACTGTTAAGTGGGGAAAAACATACCTGAAGAAAGAGGCTGGTTAATCGTGGACAGTTGAGTTTCAAAATTTCCAAAGAACAAGAATTGCTGAGCAATAAAACATATTATGAGATGAAGGTAATACAGAAAAACAATGTCTCAGAATAAAAAAATAACACAATCAGGTTGGACAACATCCATACCTCAAGTTAAGAAAGCATAAATTGCAACAAGACAGATCAACTTCCTTCAAATTTGTAGATAGTGAAAGGTTTAGTGATGATAAATGGACACAACTCGCCATAGGAGGAATAACGACCTTCTTGATATTCGGACAACCAACACAGTTCAGGTTCTGCAGTAAACGATGTTCCCTTGGAAGGAAGACATCACCAAGAGAAGAAGAGCCAAACGATCCATAATATGTGTGAATCTCAGATGGCATATCACTATGAAAGCCCCAGTTCAAATCATGCATATTGACACAACCATTCAAGCTAACATGAGTTAATTGTGTACAGCACGTGAGCAACTTCTCTATCGCTAACTGGCAGAGCGTCCCATAGGACAAGTCCAGTTCGCATAGGGCCGGGAGAGCACCATCTTTGTAAAGAGGCTCCAAAGAAGAGTCAGCGAGATGCTTGCATGCTTGCAGTTTTAGAACCTAAAAAACAAGTAGGAACCAGCAAATTGGAAGACTTTCCTTGAATCTATCATCAATAAACCTAGATTACCCAAGTTGACTATATGATGAGTGGGAAGCAATAAATAATCTCAGCAGCAAGATACAAGCACTGATGGCATAGATTTTTTGCAGTGCCTAATTCTAAATTTATAAACAATAGTTGTTCATCTAGAGCAAGGAAAGAATTCAATTAAACGGTAGAGAATATTACCTTCAAAGACAAACAGGAGTCAAACACAGGCTGCAGATTAACCAAAAAAGTGTAGGACAAATCAAGGTAAGTCAACTGTGGAAGGCATCGCAAAGACTTGAGTCCATCGGGGCCAATAGAAAGGCATGACATCAATACTAATGACTCAATAAGGGGGCATGACAAAGTAGTTGCAGATAAGCAGTCATCCTTGAGTTGACTGGACAAAGCATAGAACAGTACCGGTTAGAAAATGAGAGATAAAAAGACTAGATAATAAAGTGTCGCTTTAAAATGATAGAAATGCAAAACAAGTAACAATGACAGTAAATCACCTGCAGAAGGATGCGTCCAAAGATGTCAGAAGTGGGCAATTAATAGATGCATCAGACAATACGCCACACCCCTTAAGTTCAAGTGCAACCATTTGTGGGGCTTCGATATGCAGTACATTTAATTTGGGACAGATACCCAAATTCAAGGACTTAAGACCAACCTGCAACTTAGATATATATTATACGAAGCCTGATAACCAAGATCAATGAAGTAACAAAAATGTAGTCCTGCAATACTTGAGGGAAGAGTAAGTCTGACAAACAACTTCAGAGATGAAACGAACGGCCTAAACGGGGTACAGAATTATAGAAGGAATATATAAAGCCCAGTCATCTATTTCTTTACAAGAAAATTGATATGGCATATCAAAGCAGGGCAATAGAAGAGCATGGGCTTCAACCCCAACATGAAACATGAAATGAAATGCTAAAAGCTTAAAAAGGTGATAGCATAATGGTTGCTTACAGGATAAAAAGATGCTCTTTCAAGAAGATCACAACCATCTAATGAAACATGCTCAAGATAAGGGCATCTGAGTTCAACAGACGTAATTGCACGGCAACCACCAAGGGAAAGGTTAACTAATGAAGTACTGCAGAAACTCACAGCTGTCAAACTCTGAGGAAACACAGATCACTATAATCAGATACAATAACAGATTAAAATTATTAAAAGTACACTGCACATGGAAAATAGACAGAAATAAATGGGATTTAATATTTATAAGGTTTAACACGTATAACAATGCCCAAGAGAACTAGATTGAAAAATTTAAACATTGTGAAGTAATACATCAGAGTATAGCACATACTTAAAACAAAAGAGACTATTCCCAGATAATCCAATAAATGGTTATCCAGAATTTTAGCCTCAATTTTCAATATTAAGTATAAATTAAATTACACCGATTCAATAGCTATAGAAGACAAAAATGACAAATGGTCTTGAGAAAACATATTATAGTTGGCCATCTACTAACTCAAATTGTAAATTAATGCTCTAACAATGAACTGAATTTCTCAGAGATCAAGTGTATTCCACAATTCAAGGGTAATATATTTTATATCCAACAAATATAGAAGTTACAATATGGCGGGCTATTTCACTCGGTGAAGCAGCCCTATTTGAGTGAAGCTGTAGAGGCCGAATGAGGGGTGCCATAATAGCAAGCAGGGTCACTATGCAGCTCAGAGTTGATTTGTCAAAATATGTAGAATAACAATATGGAACACAAACATTCTACCTTTTAGTGTGTACTACCTGATAAATTGAAGTTTTTTCTTTCAAAGGTACCAAGAAAATATGATACGAAAAGAAGCATAGTAGAGAGGAAAAAAAAAAGAACTATAATACTAACACTATAATGAGAAACCCAACAGCTATCAAGGACTAATGATCTCAATACAGGGCAGCCACCTCCATCACTGAAAACTTCACAAATAGTGTTTGTCAATGATTCACACTCAGTAAGGTCAACTTCTTGCAAGAACGGGCATTGCAATGCCAATGAGGTCAAGCTTTCTTGCTTCTGCAAAACTAACTTCTGAAAGAAAAAATTGAAGGGAAAAAATTATTTGTATGATAACTAGGGGAAAATTATTCTTGAGATCTAACTACAACAAATTTATGGGAGAAGCATTTTCTAAGTAAACAATAGCCATTAGATGGAGGAAAAATTTCCTTCAATTAAAGACATACTTTAAGGGCATTGGATGTGATATTGATTCTTTGGAGAGAAGGACAATTGGAAACTGTAATTGACGACAGCACGCTGCTTCTTAGATTTAAATCAACAAATCTGCAAGCACGACAGTACAGAGTCATTCTCGGCGGAAGTACTGTAGTACAACTGACGTTAAGGCTCAAAAATCAGGGTAGCAAGAGTAGAACATACTTGCGACAATGCACAAGCCTTATGTTCTCAAGGCGTGGCAGGTCCAATGATACCGATGTCAATACGCTGCAATTATCGAGCTCGAGAACCTACAATATACAGAAAAATCCAGATTTCAACAACCTCAAAGAGTATACATTATACATTAAATAGACCATCCTATCATAAAAGTTAGGAAACAAATAAGTGCTCAAGAATAACATTCAAACCTTTAACGAGTAACTGTGAGCTATGGCAGCCATTGAAGCTGATGTTATACCCTCACAGCTGTGAAGCTTAAGGACTGTCAACATTGGAAGTCTCACAGACTTGAAAGAGAAATAAGAAGTCAGACAGCTTATACACATTAATATACTATTAAAAGAGAGAGTAAAAGAATTAAACCTCAAGAGAGATGTTTGGGCAGTATGAAGCATCAAGGATGGTGAGATTTACACAGACCATAGCTATTTCACGTACTGTCTCATCACTAACGCAAGAACAGTTAGACATATCCAAGGATTCCAAGAGTGGGCATGACGTTGCTGCTGATCGAATTGCAGCATCTGAAAGCTTGTGACAAGAAGCTATATCAAGGTCACGCAAAAGGGGACAATTGAGAACAGCATGTGGCATACTGCTGCGCTTTAGAGACAAGGTTTCAAGCTGGGGGCACCTGAAAGACACTGCGATTCAGAAAATTTTTGCACAGTTGATTGAAAATTTAGAATATAATTAAACATACACAATCACCTGATAGAAACACGGAGCACGCGGCACTTAACTATCTGGAGATCGCACAATCTATCGTGATAAATTGTTATCTCCTGGATTCCGTTACCCAAAGTTGCATCATTGACAGTCAAACTCTTCAATGCGTGGCAGTCTGTTACCGCTAGGAAAAAGCTCTCCCCTAACTGACCTTTGCCCAGGGTCAAATCCTCAAGATTTCTGACATATAATCATATAAATCAGCAGCAGCCTTGCAATGGACAAACTTAAATAAGTCACAAGAACAAATCTACATTACCTCAATGAAGAGACTGCTTTCATCGCAAGTGAATGGATAGCAGTACCATAAACATTCACTCTAGTGGCATTGGGATACCGACGACACATGTCCTCAACTGAAAAGGCAAACAAGAAGCTAGGTTCAGTTAATAGCTAGTATCAAAAAGTTTTGGCATTCAGGTAAGCATTAAAAAAGCCATTTTAACAAACTTAAAGCATGGAAAATTTCACCATCAATAAGCTCCAGCTGGAAAACGAATTAGTTACGTGGGGGGTGGGGGGAGGTATAGCCCAAATTCTGAGCTTAAGGGCTTACCCTGCAATCTGAGATCATATCATGCATTAAGTTTCTACAGCTAAACCTTGGCCACGTATTTATTGGTCATTGTCCTCAAGACAGTTTGGCAAGATCAAAATCTAAGACCACTATTCAATTTCTTGTCCAGTTTCAATTTTTTAAGAGATAATGTGATAACATCAACACATAAGAACTTAACTTTTCTAGCTCCCAACACACTCTCTTTCAAGGCAGCAATCTATCCTTAATACAAAGTCAATGCATTGTTCATATGTCATACTAAATAAATGAGACCAAACAATTACAAGAAAAGCTGACACCAGTTGATAAATTAAGGAATGAGCAAAATTAGGTTGTTGGGATGCATCTTGCGCATACCTAATGCGGCTCATGTTCATAAGTGATGTGATCTAAGTGAAACATGATAGAAGCGGATAGGGTAGACCAAAACTAACATGGCATATTGTAGGTTCCTAAGCCCCTATCTGAGCTCCATTTTGTTCCAAAATGCATTTTTCTTTTCTTCTTTTCAACACAAATTCTTCAATAAAACAATATTACATGTAAACTCAAAACTTTTCCTTAATTTTTAACCATACATTTTCCAAAAAATCACTATTTCAAACTACAATTTTCCCCAAAAACTATTTTTAATGGAGCCCAAACACGGGCTAAGAATGTAGCAATGAGCAAAACAAGAAGGAAAAAAAATTCATGTGGCCGACACAAACTTATTGGCAATAAAACTTAGTTTGTCATTGTTGATATTTTGTACATAAGTCTATCAAACTAGTCTCTTAAGAACTTAACACCCAGAATATTGTGTCAAATACCACACGAGATCTTATTCTTTGATTCTTGCTTTCTTGGTAACATTAGTAGCCCTAATCCTCTTAGTTCATTTTATCATCTCGAGCTTCACGACATTCATAATTCTATTTTTTTCTTGCATTCTAGAGGTAGATATCTCAAATGCTTCATAAATTTTATGTGAACGGCAATCATTAATGTTAAGAGAGGCAGATCCAAGCAGGCAGGTTTTACTCATCAACTATTTTAACACTCTTTATCTTTATTCTCAAAAAATATTCTCACACATGTGAATGCCAGTCATTAATGTTAAGAGAGGCAGATCCAAGCAGGCAGGTTTTACTCATCAACTATTTTAATACTCTTTATCTTTATTCTCAAAAAATATTCTCATTCAGGATGGATGTGTCTATCTAACTCTTATTTGGATTTTTTAAACATTTATTGGTAAACAAGAAATCATTCATGAATAAGTTATTAAACAAATAGTAGTTTCACAACACTCACATTGGTGTGGTGATATACATCGATTCTCAAAATTCAAATACCGCCAGAAATCTTCATGAGAACTTGCCTCTCTCCACTGCCTACAAACCCTTGCTGCTCGGCAAAGGTCAATGTCATCCAAGAAGGAGAAAACCTGCAGTATATAAACAAAATTAAAATCATCAACTCAGAGTCCAAAATGAAAAACAAAAAGCAACTGATTGCTAAACTACGATAATGGATACCATATGCAATAAGTCATCAGTAAGATCCATACGGACTTCGAAGTCCTCAATTTTTAAGGTCCCACCACTATCATTCCCTGCACTATCTCCCGTGATACTAGAATTAGGCATATCCTCATCACCAACATTCTCGTGCACTGGAGAGAGGTAATGGATTTCATTTTCAAGACTGCCCCAATCCCTGCAAAATTATTCATTGTCAGAATTCAGAGAAGCTGGGTAATGACTATGCTGAAGCATCAAAAGATGATTATGAGGAGAGGTTTATACTTTTTCTCAAAAATATTATCACAGTCATAGGAACCAATTATAAATTACATAAGGACCAAAAATCAAGGAGAAGTGTAATGGTGAGATAAGAACTCTAGAACCCCAAATCGTTTGTCTTTCAAGAATATATCCGCCTGAATTATAGATAAGAATATAACGGATGAATGATTTGAGCTACTTCAAAATGAAAGATATTAATAATGAATAACAAATATTTGAAAACCTTGAGTTAATAGGAAAGGTTTAAACCACTAGAAATAAATTTCAGAACCTATAAACAATGAAATCTTTAGTGGAGAGGATGAAAAATCCTACTTCTAGTTGGAAACTATAAAGAAATACTAAATTAAGAGACCAAACACAACTACACAAGAATATGAAATAGGAAATTCTCGTTGTCGTGACTTGCACCACAATCTATGAAGCATAGATACTCCTAGTGGGGCAGACAGGTAGTTTTGGACACCGACACTCTAGACCATGCACCCAACAAGCCTCACTCCCTGTCTTATTTTTTATATACTTTTTAAACTTCCGACACTCAAGGGATGCTATAGGGACACTCATAGGGCAAGAGTTTGACATGCCATGAGCCGTGTTTTATATTAAAAAGTATAAAAATAAGAATACTATGGATAAATGTAAAATTTTACAGAATCTAAATTGACATGTATGTGACCTAACATTTTCCAAAAATCACATATCAGCATGTCCATGAACTACTTTTTAAAAAAATCACGCATGTGACCATGTCGCGTGCGGGTCTGTCCTTCTAAGTTAACAATCCATTCCAGCATAAATTAGGAAACAGCATCAGGAGCCATTACATTACTATAATTCACTTAAATTTAATTTCAAAACAATAGCAAACTTCCGTTCCATACTATATCATTGTTGATTTGGCATATATTGCAATACTGAGAGTTATGCCTCAGTTACACAATTAATACACCTAGATATTCTAGACATTAAATTCATTGACACGAATAAATTAAGTCTACTATTTCAACATGCAAGCACGAGCAGAAAGATAGAAAATTACAAGGATAATGAATGAACTTTGGGACGTTTATTCTGAGAGTCACGACTGCGATCCTCTCTCCCCTGCACCATAGTCGATGACGATGATGAAGAAGACTCAGCACCCAACCCCAGATTCAGATCAACGTCCACTTTCACCCCCCGACTCCCTCTGCCACCAGCAGTACTGCTGGACCCCAAATCATCAATCCACTTAAAGAAATCCTCACTCTTTTGGTCTAACTCCCGATTAAAATAGAAGTTTACATTATTCTCCATCGCATTCACCCTCTCGTCACCCACCTGGAATCCTAACCCCGGCCTATCACCACCAGCACCAGCACCACTACCATCCCCAGAAGGTTCCAAAGAAACTAATTCAGATTCATCATTCTCCACCTCCTCACTCCCATTTCCTAAAATACCCTCTCTCATTGCCTCTATTCCCTTATTGTCGAAATTGAAATGGTACCCACTATCAAGATTTCTATTATCACAATTCCTATCTTCCTCCTCTTCTCCGAAGCATAGAAACCGAAAACACCAAATCTTCATACACACGCTCGAAAACCCACAACCACAAACAACAAAACTCGCAACTCTACAAACCCTAGTTCACGATCCCCCACACTCCACCCACAAAAACCCTAACTTTACCTCAATGGTTCACCGCATTCCACAAAACCCTGAAAATCACACAAAGAATACGAGATTTTGTGAATCAATAAATTGGAAAAATGCTCTTTATTTCGCCTCATAATTGGTAAAATGGAAAAATAAAATAACAGTATATACAGATACAGAAATGAATAGATCGGATCGGATCGGATCGGATAGAAGTAGTGTAGATAAATCTCTTGGAGGTCTGCTTTGAAATGATCGGCGGTAAATGGGATTTTATTTTCTTGAATTTCTTCTCTCTCTGTCTCTGCAAAGAGCTTTATCTTTTGTTCTTTATTTCATAAATGGCGTTCTCTACGGAATGTTGGGCATCTCAGTAGGATATTTTTTTTAGCAATCGGGTGGGTCAGGCATCTAAATGGGCTGTTTTCGTCAACTTTGGGCCGTTTTGGCCCATCAGAGAATATATTGATCCGCATTAATTTCGGGCTAGTTTGTTTGGTCAACACTAATGATCCGTTTGATTGTAATAATGAAATTTGGGTGAAAAAAAATGAATTTCGAAAAATTGAATTAATTATAACTTATTTTATTGTGAATTCTCAATTAATTATATTTGATTGATATAATTTTTCACCTGAAATTTAAAATTGAATAATGTACTTTGCTATAAGAAGTGATTTTTGATAATTAAAAATGCAAAAATTGAATAATGTAAAACAAAATTATTATTTGAAAATTAAATAGTGTAAATAATATTTTTTCCCTTTCCAATAAAAGAAAAAACTAGCTCAACCGTGGAAATTTCAATTCCTCAATTTTGTGAAATTAAGGGTCGCGTGTGTGGCCAAGTGAGAAAATGAATTTCCAAAAAAAAAAAAAAATCCTATCAAACAAGCTAAAAAGTGAAAAATGTGAGATTATTTTCATTTTCAATGAAAATTTTTGACTTATCAAACGGGGTCTAATACGCACAATAGATATCTTCTTACGAGCTTACAAGGGATAATTAAATAACAACAAACGTTTCAAGTTACATTTTTAAAATTAACAAATTTGTGGATATTTTTCAAAAATCAATCCAATAAAAGTTTGGTCTTTTTTGTGACCTGATAAAAGTTTGACTAATAATTTAATTAATTAGGTCATGGTCACAAATCACACGAATTCACGGTCACCAAAAAATAAAATTTGTAGGTGCAATTATAAAATTAGTCGCAAACATTTTTAAGTCACATATTACTTATTGTTAAATAATTACCCATTTTATTGATCACAACTTATCCAAATAATTAATCACAAACGATCTTCATCCCACCCCACTACTCAACCACTATCAACATTACTTAAACGTCACTATCACCTCACCATTACGACCACCACCGCCATTGCATCACCACCACCCAAACACCATTGCCACCACTCTACTCCATCACACTTCTAGCACCACCTAAAATCGACTCATCAACCTCACATGTACTGCCACACAACCACCAATGCACCACGACATTCACCGCACCACCACCATCACCTCAAAGCCATCAACCATTTAGAGAGTATTCAAGCACCGCATTCATTGATTTGGGAAAAAAAATCAATTTAATCATCCAATCACCACTGAGTGTTACTTCTAATAGAGGCGATCATCGCCTCTACACCGACCACCAGACATACATTCTTAGCATTAACACGAAGGCAAAGAATGATGTTGTAGTCAATGAGGGTGCGAACGTCCTTAATGCACTAGAAGTTAGTGATATGCGTGTGTGTATGAGAGAGAGAGAGGGGG